>CM034152.1:42746240-42927148 GCA_019776745.2 Taxus chinensis | reverse complement strand
GTTTTTTTTTTGCCTCTGCCTGCAATCTACAGGAGGGGTATAATTCCTTAATCAACAACCACACTTAGGATTTGAAACCACTTCCCAAGGGAAGAAATATGGTTCAATGTAGATGGATCTATCAAACCAAATATGAAATTGATGGGTTTTTTGACAAGTTCAAACCACGGTTAGTTGGAAAATGTTTCTCTCAAGTTCATAGAATTGAATAGTATGAGACCTTTACTCCTATCGTCAAAATAAAATTGACCAGACTTACTCTTTTCATTGTTACCACTCATCACCGAGATGTTCATCAGATGGTATTAGAGTTTCCAGATATCTGATGAAAAATAAATGCACAAGTAATTGCAGAAATTGAAATAACTAACAGTAAGATGTAATATGATTAAAACTCAAAAGACAAGAACGGATTCAAATCAACTCAATGCTCAATATGCTCCATATACTCCATGAGATATACTGATGTAAGTCTAGTACATATAGGTGGTGAATGTGCAACCTCCTCCTAGATCAGTGGGGAATAATTCTCAGTAACTGATACTAGAAGTAGAGTTTAGTCCACACAATTAATAGGATAACTACATAGAAATGGTAAGATAACTCAAAAAAACTGACACCTAAGCAAGAATATCCCATGAGTGTAGGAAAGCTCCACATAAATAAAAAAATACAAGGAAAACAAATATCCTATACTAACACCCCCCATAAGCACAACTTAGGTGGGTAGTGAAAAAGGAAAGTGGGTCCTGAAAACAAGGCCTAATGAGGTACCTATGTACAAATGAAAATATTTCATAAAGTGGAGAAAAGGAGAAAACCTAGTGGGAAAGAACTCCCCCCCAAAAGAGAGACATGAAACTCACTCAAGAAAAAATGGGGAAGAAGAACAAGTAGTGGGTCTCAATAACTCAACCTGATGAGGTACCCATGTATAATGATCATCCACCATAGTAGAGAGAGAAATAAGTGAGGACAAGAAGGTTCTCTAAGAAGAGTGTTGATGATGCGATCCTCTATGTAAAGACTGAACAGATTCCGCCTGTACCAAAAAATGTTCTCGCCCTTGGGTAGGACAGAAAAAGAGCACTAAAAGTCAACCCACTCCACAAAGGAATAAGAAGCTTTTAATACTCTTATCTCTATATCTAGTCTACAATTGAAAGGTGACATAGGCCTGGAAAACGTGTGCAAAAAATACAATGGTAATGCTACTACAATATACGTGTCTGAGAGATAAGATTGTGGGGGCCTAATAACCCTTACAAAGGGATCCAAAAGAAGAGGTGGCTAGTGAAACATCTCTAAAATAGTGGACATGACAAATGTCCCAAGGTGGGTACTCCCAATGAGAGAGATGAATGGGTCCTCCAGAATGTGTGATGGCTCAATTGAAGCATATTCCTGTAATGCAATACAAGTGGACTCTACAAATAGATAACTCAGGTTGGGCAGATACTCGTCCCAATGGGATTGCTCAATGAGAGCAATGTCTGACAAGAATGTATAAACATCACAACATGAAGTAGGAGGAGAAGACTGTTGTGAAGAGCTATTGTAAGACCAAGATGAAGAAACACTACACTCAAAGGTAGTAACCAATGTACGTGGAGTTTCGTCAACTGAGCAATCAAGATGCAATGGACCATGAGAGGCAATGCTCACATCTATCTTAGAGGAAGTTTCTCCAATAGAACACTACTGTAGAGAGTGAATGGAAACATGAACATGGGTGACAATGAGCTCTGTGGAGGCAAAAATAGGGAGAGTGTGCTCAATAGAAATATTTTTTGGTGAATGGTCAACATGGGACTCATGCTTAGCAACAAGTGTAGAGGAACATTCAACAATGAAAGGGATGTGAGAAGGGGGAGAATCTATGGAGGTACTAGAGTGGTCCAAGGAAGTGTCGCTCTCAGATGGTGAAACAATGTCTTCATATAGCTGTTAGATAATGGTCCAAGAAGTGAAAGGGAACTGAATAATGCTTGAACAAAAACAATGTATCCCTAGAAACAGTAAGACTGAGAATACCATAAATCTCATCATTGTGGTTAAACCACTCATACTTTTGTAGAGGATCATCAAAATAAGGAACAAGACCATGGAGGTAAGGAAACAAATCATGCATAGTGCAATGATTGATAATGTCTGCCTTCCAAGACAAAAGTTGCAATGATTGATAATGCATGCCTTGTAATGATTGAATGTGTTATAAGTACATATAGGTTGTGAATGTGCAAAATCCTCCTAGATTAGTGGGGAATAAATCTCACTAACTGATACTAGAAGTGGAGTTGACTTCACACAATTAATAGGCTAACTCAATAGAGCTAGTAAGCTAACTCAAGTGAACTGACACCTAAGAAAGCATATCCCTTGAGTGTAGGAAAGCTACAAGTAAATAAAAAAAACAAGGAAAATAAATATCCTACATTAATAGATGGATGTGAAGAGTGGTTTTCTTCACGGTGACCTAGAGGAGGAGATCTACATGGAACAACCACAAGGTTTTGTTCAGGATTCTTCCTTGGTTTATAGACTTAGAAAATCCATATATGGTATCAAATAGGCCCCTTGGGCTTGGAATGCCAAAATGGATTCCTTCCTTCTTTCTGTGGGTTTCACCTGATGCCATTGAAATCCTAATTTCCATCTTTTGTGGCAAGATAATTCACTTTTGGTTCTTATTATTTATATTGACAACCTTTTGATCACATGGAGCTCTTCATCTATTACAACTGTGAAGGAAGCCATCCAAAATAGATTCTCCACGACAAACTTAAGTTTGTTACAATATTTCCTTAGGATTCAGATCTCACAATCTGACTTGGAGATATTCATCACACTAACTAAGTATGTTATTTATCTTCTCTCTCAGTTTCACATGGTTGATTATAAGCCAAGTATGACTGCCTTCTTGTCTATAGTAAAGCTTGAGGCTGATTTCACTTCATGATTGGTTGATGCTACTTTGTATTGAAAACTTGTAGGCAACATCATTTATTTGACTTGTAATTGACCTGACATTTCATATGTTGTAGGCCTGGTCTTTAGGTTCACGCAGGAGCCTCATAAGCTACATTGAAAAGCAACTACAAGAATTCTTCACTACATTAAGGGTATACACAAATTCGTGATTCACGATAGTGCTGGTGATGACATTGACTTGGTTGGATATACATACTCAAACTAGGAAGGTGATGTTCAAAATCGTGAATCCACTTTAGGTTACAATTTTTCTTTAGGTTATGGTCCTATTTGGTTGTCAAACAAGAAGTAGAATGATATTACCTTATCTTTTACTAAGTTCAAATATAGATTTGTAAATGTTGTCATAGAAGCCATTTGACTTTAAAGTATTTTGATAGAGTTTGGTATTTAGTACATGAAACCCACAATCATATTTTGTGAAAACTAGAGCACCATCTAGATTTATAGGAATTTGGTTTAGCATCAGCGAAAATAAGCACATTGATATTCACATGCATTTCATCAAGGAGCTTATTCATGGAAAGGTCATTGATCTTCAATATTGCTAGACATCATATCAGGTTGTTGACATCTCGACCAAACCTTTCACTGAGAGAAATATTCTTCACCTACGAGATCTTCTTGGGGTGTGAGACACATCAACATCATCTTCTTAGGGGGCCTTCTAGTCCTTCTTTCTTATTTTCTCTCTTTTGGGGGGGAGTTTTTCCCACTGGTTTTTCTCCTTTTCTCTGCTTTATGAGAGATTTGCATTGTTCTTGGCTACCTCATCAGGCCTTGTTACCAAAACCCATTATTCAACCCACCTAAGCTACACTTAAGGGAGGTGTTGGTGTAGGATTTTACCCAACTTTTTGTTTTACCTACATAGTTTAATTTAGCTTGTTTAGGTCATAATAGGTCATTAAAGCGAAATGTATTTTAAGCAATTTTCTATTTCTTCGTTGAGAAGTTACCTTTTTGGGTGGCCGGATTTCTCACTATATAATGTACCTTCCTATGTATTTTTTTGGCTAATGAAGGCTAATCACTTAATAAAAATTTAGATTGCTCGTGTAATTTTTCTTATTATAGAAGTATTGATTCATCATTCGAGTATTTTTTAGATCTTATTCCTACATATAGGTTTCTCTCTGCATTTGATCTTATCCAATACCAATCCTTGAATGTGACCTACTCCTATAGGGGTCATGTGGCCAATTTTATAGTTGTGTGGCTTTTAATTTCAACTGATGGTACCCTTACCACAACAACTATACTCAAAGGAACAATGGGCTATATTCCCTATGACAAAGATCAAAACCAAAAAAAAGGATTAAATATGATCTCTGACTCGTGTCAGAATTAGTGAGCTTTCATTTGCTATAGTTAATTTGGTTAGCCACAACATCCACGCTCAAAGGAATAGCGGGATATATTCCCTATGATGATGACCCAAAGAATAATATGAAACTAAAAGTTTGGGATCAAAGTGAACAAGGGTAAAAAACGTACACCACGGTCAGGACCATATGGAAAAAATTGACTCTACTGTACATTTTTTACCATAGAGGAAAAATTTGAAGTCTGAGGTTTGGAAGCTGACAAGTGGAGTTTCTAAATGTATTTCATGCATTCAATTCTCATAATTGTCAATAGATGAGTGTTTGTGATAAAAAAAGATAGGTAAGAGACCTAAAGATCTACTGGATGAGAATGGGTAGAGCGCACTTGTTTGAGAAAGAGAGAAATGTCAAAACCAACATTTTTAAAGAGTACAATTACCAAATTTGAGTATCTACATTTCCCACCTTTAAGTATGAAATTAAATAAAATGCCTAAAGGAAAATATACTTGAGTGTGTAGACACACTTTGTCTTCATTTGATGTTTATTTTACAAGATCTCATTGTATTGGTGTTGACACGCTTTATGCTAAAACTTACAACACAGAGTGTAGCCAATGTCCATGATAAAGAATTGAACTTTAACTTAAATGAAAACACGTAATACAAATGAAATTTGAAATTGTAAATAGTGAAATATAGAGATGTGAAGAGTTTCCTGTGATTTACTTGTACTTGGAGATTTGGATTGCTTAACTTTACCAATGAATGGGGGTGACAAATCCCCAATTATGCCGAGGAGATGCTAGAGTATCAGGTTTATATAACCTAACACAAAAATTCCAAAGAGAGAGAAGAATAATGAAGATCTGAAACACCCCGTGAAGGAAGAAAACCATGTATCAAAGTCATTCAACAACTCTGATATCTTCCCCTTTAAGTGTAAGAGGAGAGGAAGGACTACTTACGAAGAACTTAGTCACTTAGGTACTTAATTTAATAAAATTAAATCTAAGATAAATGCATTTCTCATTAAATAGATAAAATAATAAACAAGTAGGAGATCAAACAAAGGAAATACAAACAATAATGATAGATAAGGTTTTGAGAATGACTAAGCTTGTCATTGTGGGACTTGACTGATTTTGGGTAGGTGAATGAATTGAATAGGCGTATTCTGGGTTATGCAAGCTCTGATTCTAAAAATGGCATGTGAACACTTCAGGGACAAGAGTGACTAGGAGAAGACACAACTACCTAGTTGTTGGCATCTACTTTGGGCACTAGTGTCCTCAGGAGAGATCTAGCTCTGGTGCTTTTTATTTCGCTTCTTGTTGTTGTCAGTTCTCTATAGATCGTGTTAGGTTCATTGCACTCCTGCTCTGTCATAATTATACTTGTAAAACAAACCCTATCTACCTACACAATACTCAAGCACACATTAGACTAAATGAAAATGTAAATGAGAGAGTCAAAATGAGCTCGGTGATCACTGGGATGTGATTTTTTGCCAAGTGTTGCACTACATTTCAGACTTCATGTAGTTCTTGTGGTGTGTGATTGAAATCATGTCCCTTGAGCTAGAATACCCCGGTGTCAGTCACATGAATAATAGTGTGCTACAACTACTTTTTCCCAATGCAATAATGTGTGATATGGAATTCAAAATAGCCTCCTCCTCTATAGTGAATAATGTAGTCTAAAATGCAGTCCCCCGTGTTACTCTTTGTATGTAGTAGATATAGAAAATGATAGCCCAATTTCCCCTTATAATAATTAGTAGGTTATGTTTATATATTGGTTCTTTGTTTGAAATTTGGCGCATAGTGACACCAAAATCTGACCTTGGTCATGAAAAGAAGATAAGAAAATACTTAGAGCCAAATTAAATCGACAAAGGAGAAAAACAAGCAAATGGGACAAAATCACCTAGAAGGACATTGGTGCATGTGCGCTACTATCTTGTCTAGGTGGTACTATCCTACAACAAGTAAACAAAATTAGAGGAAAATACATGAACATGGATTCCTATGACTTAACCAAAATGATGCAAATGTTAGATAGAGGGCAGAAAGAGAGCCAAAAAAAGCAAGAAAAGGACCAAAGAGGTGTCACCAATGCCTAGTTTCCAAAATTAGAAATCGTGTATATAATAACATCATAGATGTGTAATGTAATAATAATAAGTGAATATTTTAGTGGGTACATTTTCCCCTCATTATCCTATTTAGATGAAATTCAAGTAGTATAAAGGATACATGACAAGCATACCTGATGTGAGTTGAAGGAGTTGTAGCTGGAACATGCTGATAGTAAGAAGCATAATGTGGTGAACCATGGACCAATGCTTTGATCCATGTTGGGTGACCCTTGTTTTCATAGAGGAGATATTAGATATAAAATTTCTAAGGAGATATATGAGACTTTGAAACTTATAATTTGAAGGAGGGATCGAGAGTGATCAGTTCCTGAATCAATGTATAAACTAAAGATTTGAGCGTCCTGGCACTAAACTAAGGATTTGAGCATCTTGACACTAAAATAATTATTTAAGCATCTTGATGATAGAGTAAGAGTGTTGGGAAAGTGGTATGTTTCACCTTCTGACCATGATGCTTTCTCAAAAATGAGTTCTACAACTACATACGATAGTATGAACCCATTTTTTAACTTGCCTACTAGTCCTATAAACCTCCATAAGGTTGTAAAGGAAAGGAAAAATGTTTAATTGCCCCTAATCTATGATGTAAGGGTGTAAATTATTGGTAAATTGAAACAATGGTGCTTGATATATTGGATTGGCTCCCAAGTTGCAACATTTGGGAGAAAAATTGGTACCTAGAATAGAATTTGCAACTTCAAGTATTGATTTGGAAAAATGGTATTTTCTTGAATTTGATCGTATTGGAAATTTCTTACAAGGATTTATTTGTTCCCAATTTAGGTCATTTGAGTGAAAAAAATTTAGAGACTCTGTGAAAATGTGGACTCATTTATACTCTGAATAGATTGGAAATTTACATTTTAGATCATAGCCTTTATAGGATTTGAATATTCGTTTGATTGTTTGGAATATTTGTGTATCATACTTGAACAAAATTTCTTGGATTATTGAAGGAGGGGTAATAGGATACCCCAAATATTTTCCCCCCTTTTAGAGAAGAGGAGAGAGGGTAATCATCGAGCCTTGAGCCGAAAAAGGAGTAAAATTCCTTAGAGAGAAATGTGGAGCCAATATAGGAGTAATATAGTAATCAGTGAACTATGAGAATATTACATAGCTAAGCCTAAGGAGTCATTCTAGGGAATATACAATATGGAAGATATTGATAATATAATTTCAATACCGTAGACGGTGCTAAAAATGGATAAATGGTGCTAAAAATATGAAAGAAATGTTAACTAGGAATTAGTTATCGTGAAGCATAGTATAGGAACTATAGTAACTACTAGTAATGAGATTTTACTATAAATAGTAAGGTGGAAAAGTTAAAAGGCACTTCATTTGTAACCTTGAGAATTATAATTTGAGTTCTGAGTGAGAAAAATGCCACATGTACAAGAAGTCGTCCCAACTAGGTTCGAGAGGGTGATAGAGGCCATTTCGACACAGACGGCCGATAGCTTGGTAAGTGATGCATTTTACCTATTAGATTAGGAAAATACATGCATTTTAAGTTATTTTTTTCATTTTTGTGATTTTTTATTTTTTTTGGGCATTCTTATCTAAGAAAGTGCCAGCGGGGGGTAGTTTTGTCCTTTGAACAAGACCGTACAGATTTGGGCACTAGTGTCCCAGTTTTGGATGCTAGTGTCTAGTGATTTGGGAGCTTGTGTCAATGCGTGCTTGGTACTTTTTTACATTGAGTTTTGGTCATTTAATGAGTACTAATTTTGTGTTATTATGTCTTGTTTGTGATGTATAGTGAGATATACACTTGAGGGGGTTCTGTGGGGGTAGGAATTTGTCTACATTGCTGACATTGGGATTGAAGGAGTGGGATGTCTTGGACTGTGTCGATCTATGAAACATTGCTAGATTGGGGGAGCTACCCCATAATATACACATGATGATTTGATTATGTGAGAGATGGTGTGCAAACACTTGCACATTTTGGTTACCCATAGACGAGATGGCAATGATATTGGAGGATGTATATAAAATCCTTTGATTGCCAACTATGGGGGAGAGGATACATGAGATGGCCCCAGGAGATACACATGGGTAGTAGAGGGTTGCAAGACAATATTTTATAGGAACATAGATAAGTGCAAATTCATTGGTTATATTAGATGACATTGTAAGATTAGGTGTTATGCGGTTGGAGAAGTTTATTGCAGTGATATTAGCATTGAGTGTGGCAGTGGATGGAGGTGGGGTGTCGATTTATTATAGAATGCATAATATTTTCCAAAATATTGAGGAGCATGGTATGTGATATGCAGGGATTTGGCGTGTATTAACATACTTATACAGGGATTTATACTGGTTCATACATGAGGACTATGACGGTGGGATATGTGTCACTAGTTTATTACATGTGTGGGCATACAAGCACATAGCTATAATGTGACCATTGGATGGGAAAAGGGTAGATTGGGGTCAGCTATAGATCTTTGCAATCTAATGGGTAGGCCTGAGATGTTGTTGGTTTAATACTATGCCTTATAGGGCTATTTTGAATATGATGGGGGTTCGGGCTATTATTTGGAGACCATATATGGACTATGGATGGTGGGTGGAGGATGTTATAGAGTTACGATGCATATGATGCACCATGTGGCTAGAGGAAAATTTCTCGGGGGTCATAGAGTTATGCTAGTGGGAATGGGTGTCTAAGAAATTTGGCCTTACATAGAATGTGCCCCCAGAGCCATATATATGTTATAGATCAATACAAGTAGCAAAGAGAGTATGATCTAGGTCGGGGCCTACTGGGGCTCAGTTATAGTTTCCTGGAGCCAAAGAGAGAGACCCATGTGGTGAGAAAATTTGATGACGTGGGGTGTATCCTAACTTATATTATATATTGGGAAGAACACCGATGGGTGCTGTTATATCTGGTTGCTTTAGATGCTGTAGGATGGCAACCATGTGGACTGATAGGGGATGGTGATGTAATGGGAGTATGGGTAGCTTCCCATAAGGAGAATGTCGTAGCGGTGACATTTGTAGAACATAAGTATAATTGATTGTATAGATTGTGATTTGATAGATGCAAGATTGATATATGTGATGATTGTGTACTAATGTAGATTGTATGATTGCAGGTGATGAATATTGGTGATTGGTCATACATACGTTAATAAAAACATTGACGTGCAACGTGCCTCTAAACGTGCTAAGAGCGGGAGGTTAGGTAGAGGGAGTTGGTCATATTACCGATGAACATGGATATTTGTTCAATCCAGTGGCGAGGACAACCATTGCATGCACTATTTTGCAGTATGAGTGAGATGAGGAAAGGAAGGAGTTGACATGTATGCGGGAGGTAGTTGGAGAGGGTGGCTTGGAATAAAACATGTTTAAGAGATATATGGAGCTCCTAAGTCGATATGCGGAGGTCATGGCCTAGGTGGCAGACTTACGAGCGAGATTAGAGGAGCAGCGGTCATGAGTACATCAGAGCATATCGAGTGGGGGTCCATCTGGTTTCAGGAAATTTATAACCTATAGTAGTGAGGTGGATGTATGATATATATATATAGGGCTTGGACCCTGGATTGTTGTATTATAAAATGTTTTGAGATATATAAATGATTATAGTTTTGTCGATGATGTTACCTTTGAGTTATATTGAGTTGCTCTATGTGATGTATTTTGATGTGTTGAAGATAATAATTTAGAAGTTAAAATGATGTTAGAAATGTGATACTAGATAGGAAAATATAGTTAGGCATGTATTTTGAATATGGATTTAACCTTTGATAAACATAAGCAATAAATAATTGATCACATGCTTATAATCATAATAGTATAAGATAAACATGAAAATGTATAGTATTAAATGAATGTAAGGCCTCTATCAAGAGAGAAGGTGGTGCCAATGCACAAGTGACTTTATGGATGCGATATCCTGCGTATAGGTGCCTCAAGTTAAACCCAAACTGATTACAACATCACTAGAAGGATGTGAACCTAAGATTTATGACAGGGCCCACTGTGAGGGTCAAGGAAGAAGTGATGAAAATGGCTCATACATAGTCATAGAAGGAGACAAGATGACCTAAAGAGGACAAGAGGTGTCGGTTGGAAACTTAGTTTTTGAGGATGAACAATAGTTTTATGGGACAATAGTCCCTCCTGTTTAATAGGGAGGTTCCCTTATTCAAACAAAATTGAAACCCAAAGTATTTACAAATGTATAAACTTATTAATATTTTATGAGGATATTAGTGATCACAAATAATAAAATCATTGTTTTCAATACAGAAGATAAATGGGGAAAAGGCATGGAGTAATTACAATAATATGACTAGGGTATGACAAGTTGATTAGGGAAACAAAATTATAACTAACTAAATGATCCAGGATAAATAAATCCTCTTTGGTTCTCCAAGATTACCAGCTGACTATAAAAAGAGAAGAAAGAAGAATCAACACTTTCAAATAAAGAGATTATATATTTTTATCCTACTCATGCATGCAAATAGAACTAAAGAACATGCGTGTTTTCATAAGTGAAAAATTCATAACACATAGAATGCAAATTGAAACAAAGTTCAATATATTTTATTCCATGGACTTGAACATAAGGTTTTAGATTTCAGATAAGACAAACTATCACATTAATTAGATTGAAGAAAAGAAATGGAAAGAACTTGAATGGAGAAAATAAGGTTTTCTTCTGTATTGATAAAAAATTCGGTATATTACATCCAAATGCACCAATATCCAACCCCTTTACAAATAAAAATAAGGCCTTATATAGGCTAGGGGAGGATGTAACTACCTTTCCTAACTAATTTTACTTAATTAAGTGTTAAGCACTTAATTGTTTTTGGATTAGGGGTAAGTTGAGTGTGTTGAAAAGACCCACATCCTTGTACATTTGAAGATTTTTTGAGAGGATTGAAAACCTTGGCTACAATGAAGGGGACCACCATTAGGAACCCAATTTAAGAAACCATGAAACCATAATGAAGATGTAACGACCAACGACAATGACCACAGTGAGTGGAACAACCAATGACGACAACGAGTGGGGCAACAACTAGTGACGGCAGTGAGAGAAGCAATGACTAGTGAAAACATCGCAAGAAGAAGTAACTAAGGACAATAGTAAGAGAAACAACAAACAAAAATAACAATGAGATAAGCATAAAACAATAACAACAACGTGAGAAGCAATGACCAACAACAATAGCCAACAAGGATACCGCATCTAGTGGCAAAACCACCTCCAAGGAGGATCGTGCCTCGAGGGATTTGAACACGGGAGGGAAAGCACACAACCATGTGACTTGACCACACCACTCCCACCCCATTGATGTGTTAAGCACTTAATTAATCAATTACATAAGTTAGATTTATTTTAGAATTTTTGTTTTTAGAATATGACAATTAGAAGGCACTATGAGCCAAAAGAGAAAGGGGCAGTAGGAATAGCTGAAGCTGACACCTTTAGCTTGAGTAATTGTATCCTGAACTTGGTCACATCAGCTGAAATACCCATACTAATAGGGACAATGGTATTTTCTAGAGTAGTCAGCCAAATTCCAAGAGCATACTCCATCCCCTTAGCAATTCCACCATTCTGTACAAGTCCCTTTGTTGCTTCTACAAAAACATTATTAAGTTAAGAGAGCTACTCCATTTTATCTTTATTTACTAAGTATTCTTTGAATAACTTCAACTTAATGAGTGAATTGAATTATGCCTTGACTTGATCAACTTGATTCCTCTTTGCAGAATTATCTTTGAAGAGTTGGCAATGAAGAGCTTTTAGGTCAACAAAGATTTCAAATTTTAATGATTCACCTTTCTAGACTGCAATCTTCAACTCAGTTGCAACCTCTTCTAAAACCTTAATCCTCCATTCCACATTGTAGGTCCAGGTTTTAGACAAATTGATTTTTGAATCATCAAAAATATTACAAAGGATTTTATCATCAGTTGAACTCATGACCCAAAGATCTTGCATACAGGCTACCCAAATTTTGAGTTCATTGTTAATGATGTTAATTCTTGAATTAATTTCTCTTGGGCAGAAGTGATATTGTCATATACCATATATGCTTCATCAATGAATTATAGATTAGAGACTAGAACACCTTCAATCTAAGCCTCGAATGTTTTTCAAAATGCAACATGCTCATGAATCTCTGTGATGGATTTGACATCTATCCCAACAATGGCAGTAGGATCGAGAAGAGTCTTGTCTGATGAAAGGAAAAACTTGATAAAGTTTTAAATAATTTACACTTGTTCCTTGACTTGTTATTGAGTTTGTTTCCCTTTCTTTACTCTCTCAATAACCTTGGAGAAAATCTCTCTAAGGTTGTACACTTCTCCCTTTGTAGTTTATTCTTCAAGTGAAATACTGGTGAGCTCTAAGTTAGATAGGGATATGTATTTATCACTTTTGTCCCCTTTTGGTTTATCAATCTCTAGGAATTGTTGTCTTTTATAATATGAAACTAGACGAGAAGTTGTCTTGGATTTCTTTGAGGGAGGAGGAGTCGTACCAAAAAAGGTAGCCATTACATCAAAATTTGGAACTTCAATATAAGATAGTGCCTTTCTTTTCCTACTGTCAATCATGGGTTGAACCCATGAGAAGGAATCTCCAAAATAAGTATATGAGGGAGGCAATGCAAGAATAATTTGGGAGCTTGGAGGCTAAGAAATAGAAACCTCGAGAGTAGAAGTCACAATGGAAGAAGAAGTTGGCCTTCTAACCTCCAATTTAGGCCTAGAGACATCGGTTTTCCTTGTATCTGAATCAATGATTTCTACTTCATCCTCTTCTTCTTCACTCTCTTTACATTCCTTTTATTCTTCTTCATCTTGCTTTTCTTCAACTACTTTTTATTTCTCTTCAGATGGATGTGATATTTTTTTAGGAGAGATGTAGTTTCATCAGCCAATTCTTGAATTTTCTCTTGTTCAAGCCTTTGCTCATGCATTTATTCTTTCTTCTTAGCCTCTTTTAATTTATATTTCTTCATGTGCACCTTGGTTACTGAGTACAAGGGTGATGAGGAAGTATTTTTTCGAGTTGGAACCTATTTTTGTGAGGTGGATGCTTCTTGAGAGGAAGATGTCTTCATTGATTCTTTGAATTCTTTTATTTTTCTATTATACTAATGCCCTATTCTCAAGAGCACCAGGTTGTTCAAATCATTAGTGTTTTACTTCTCCTTCTGAGACCAATCAATGGTAGGTAGAGGCGTGTACTAAATCGACCTCATATACTCCACATTAAGCAATTCATAATCATCATCTTCCAAACCTTCTGGAACAATGCACAAATTGATGTCATTGATTTGTTGTAGTGATAATGTACCAGAGAACCTTTTCCTCACCTCATACTCATCAACACAATCTTCCCAAAAATCTTCAAATGTCGGCATGGGATAGTATGTCATCCTTAGATTCTTTGAAATATACCCTTTATTGTCAAAGGAAGACCTCTTATGATATGTGTGAAACTTAAATTTTGAGATAGTCCTTTTGATGTTTTGTGCATCAAGAGCAGACCTACAAGTGTAGTTTCCTAGTGAGATGGGGAATTGAATACCTAATATCTTTTTTTTCCCTACAGGTTCTATGAAGTACATCTAGCTATCTACAAATTTCAATTAAAATCAACTTGTCATTAGAGTAAATACGTAGCTTGTTTGGAAATCCCTTGAACCTGGTTGTTCAAATGTATGAGAACTTCTTGAATTGAAAGAAGAGGCTACCATATGTTGAAATTAACTACCTGGCCTTTGAGGAAACCCTTTCAGTCACATTTCCTTCGAGCAGTGTGACCAAGAACATTGTGAAAACATCATTCACTCTCTTATGGTGGGTTTTATTGTTCTCATAGGTGAGTTGAGTGTAAAATTTGTGCAATGGTGCATTCTACTTATTCTCTTGGCCTTATAATCCCACCCATATTGTTTAGGCTATTATAGTGTACATCAAGTATGAATTCATATGAAATTTTTTGCTTTGATGTGCATTAACCAATTGTTCAGCCAAGTTTTCACAAATGATTCCCCCCAGTTCAACCGTTGATTTTCTTCACATATTACATTTATATATACACACATCCAATTTTGGAACTCATTAGTAGATGACATACCCATTATTATGGCTAGTAGTGTGATCATATCTAAAAGTTATTCCATGAAATCAATTCTATTAGAGGGTTTTGGGTAAATTGGAGGGCCCTTTCTTCTTTACTTTGAGCCAGGATTTAACAATCATGCTTTTATATTTTTCTTGATTTTGGTCAAAAAGTATCTGGGATTCAGTCCTGGTTAAGATTTTGGAATTCTTAAAGGTCGAGATTCCCAAGGCCACATTAATATAGAGGGCATCTAATTTGGTAATGATTTTACCTTGGGTATCTTTTAATTCTTTGGTTTGTGGATCAAAATTGGAGGCACATGTCAGGATTGTGTTAGTACATTGCACTGAGGTGGGGAAGCCAACAATGTAAAAAATTTCACTATTTTTAACACATTGAGCAATTACAGTGGCATTATCATATGAGATTCAGGCCTAAAATTCATTCAGATTCATGTGTCTGACATCACTATCACCTATGTCAAGCATGGAGGTTTCTAGAGATGAAATATGTTTATACCCCGCGTATTGGAACTTCATGGTGGAAAAATTGGGGAGAACTCAAATAAAATAGAAGCTAAATAGTGGATTACAAGATGTATTTAAAGGAGAGGGTTGGGAACGCAAATAATTGTCAAACTACACAGAGGAAGGATAAAACCACTCATCTTTTGTATGAAAAGAAAGGCACCTTCACAACAGTGCCGATGCAACTTGAATTTTTTAAATTGGGTAAGGATTGATGGTGTTATGAGAAAAAGACCTCTTTGGAATGTGGGAGCAAGAAAGTGAAAATGACACAATGAATGCAAGCTTGTAAAAATGTAAAAGTCACTAAGTATGGGTGGTTTATATAGAATTTAGCTTGAAAAGCTTTATTTAAGACTTATGACAATGTTGCAGACATTATAGGGCCCATAGGAACACTTTTTTAACCCATACACTTTGTAAATCAGTTATGATGGAGGTTGGGTGAACTCATGGAACAAAGCTCAGTGTGGGGATATCGCGGATGTGGGGAATGGATGCCATAGAGGAACATTTCCATGCATTCCACAAGTTCCCGCATTTTCCACAATAAAGGATAGGAGGAGAGTTGCAGAGAAAGAAGGCTTATAGGGAACAAAGTGTTAGATGGAACTATTTTGCAAGTTCTCAAAATCACTAAAAATGATGATACAAAAGGGTTGCAGAGATGTGGGGAACTGAAGAATAGATGGAACAAGTTCCATCAGATCACCAAAAATTCCATTTACACTACAAAGCCTTGTAATGTGGATATTACGGTGATGCAAGGAATAGAAGGAATGGAGGAACAACCCCTCATGTTCCTCCAAAGTTCGCATTGACCGATCCAAGCCCAAATTCACTCAAATTTGGCTAACCGTTGGGTTTTTTTTGCATTCTTGGGCATCAACAAGGTAGATACAACCAAGAAAAATGGATCACTTGACCAAAAACTCAAAAAATTAAAAAATTCCGCATTTTTGGGGTTAATGACAACAAGAGGTATTCAATGTTACAGAACCCAGTGCGCGGAGTTGTGACATGAGAGAATGGGATCTATCAACATGACATGTGTGATAGGAAATGACACCTCAATCCTCAAACAACTAAAGATAATCATCAAGACCATAACAATCATCGTCACAATGACCATTGATCCTATGGAAATTACATAATGGCTAGTTCTGATTGTGTCTTAATTAATGAGGAGGATGGCATTCATTGGAAGGTAAATGAATCAAATTCTCATCAAGAAAGGTGTGTAAAACATCACGTGTCCTAGCAGAAGGTGGAAAGTATAATGGATCATGCTTAGGAAGTGGAGTGAAACAAGGTGGGGACCTACGCAGGGGTGAAGAATGTGCATGCGTATATTTAGGAGGAGATGGTGATCATGATGGTGGTGTAATGGGTGGAAGAGAAGAATAAGTGACATGTGGTGTAGGAATGGAAGAAGGGCTTGGTGGAATAGGAGTATAGGAAGTGGAAACATGTACAACATTGTGATCATTAATCAATTATTTTTTTAATGCTATAACTTTGAAGTAAATAAGAGTAAAAGATTTACGTGTGTCATATAACAAATTTTCTTTCGAGGATGAATTAAAACATGACAAAGATATATTGCATTTCTAAATAAATAGGCTAAAAAAGTATATGATGCATGCAAGACTTTAAATGTAAAATATAATCCTAAATGAGCTCATTATTTCCTTGATGCAAATAAGGTAAAAGTTCAAATGTAACTTTCGAACCATTAATAGAAATAAAGTGTCTAAGAAAGACCTTTTCCATATCAAGATAAGTACTAATAGATCCACTAGGAAAATGATGAAACCATAGAGATGCAATATCAGTAAAACTACTAAAAAAATCTTTGAGTAACAATCTATCATTAGAAAATGAATCCATAACTAATTGAAAAGCCTTAAGATGCAAATAAGGATTACCCGTCCCATAAAAAATTAAAAAATTAGGCATGGAAAAACCTTTAGGGAAGGATGAACTGTAAATATTTTTTAGGGATGTGATTGCCATGAAGGGAATTCTTATCAGTACTATCATAGTAGGCCTTAATTTCAAGAGTAAGAATACAAAGCTTATTTTGTAAATCACCAACAACATGCATAAGAGAAATAACTTATTGGGGATGGATGACATACATATTGAGGGGATGATTAAGGGGTTGGATTTTTTCATTATAGGTAGTCATAATGAGAATATTAGGTTAGAAGTTAAGTTTAGGATCAATAAGAGGGTAACTGGTATTATGAATGGAAGGAGCCTCAATAGGAAGGGAGGTTTGCACACATTTTTTAACAAGATCAAGCAAAGGAGGAGAAAAAGTAACATGCAAATGTTATTTAACATCATTATTATTTTGTACATTATTTTTAGAAACATCTTCAGTAACAACACATACATCATGATTAAAATTAGATTGTAAAACATTATGAGGATTAGTATGAATGTTATCAATAGGATCCCAAAAAATAGAAGGAGCCATGCATGCAAGAGAAGAAGAAAGATACGTCTCTTTTGGAGTCTTAAGGCACAATGATCAACATAAAAGTAGAAGGTGGAGGGGATGAAGGAAGATTTGAAATAGAAAGATCGTCTGCAATATGACTAGTCCCAAGGATTTGTGCATATGTAAGGGGAGAAGAAGAAGAAAGATGAGGGCTAGGGCCATAAATGATGGAATCGACATCAATAAAAGATTTAGGATAAAGAGAAGTATCATTAGTAAGGCCTTGTTCACTTGACAAATCAACTAGATCTTTAATACATGTCTCATTAGTAGTAATAGACTCATGATCAAAATCACTAGTGTCTTCCACAAGGGGAATAATACAACATCAGGGTCAGGGTTATAAAGTTTGGTAAACAATCGAGGCATGTCTATATTGTAAATAGGATAAGTTTGAGACTTGTGATAGAAAGTGGCTTCATCTGTAACATTGGTGAAATAAGGCTGAGCACCAGTCATATGAATGAAGTCATACTTAGGAGAACTAGACTTGGATAGATGGTTTCGCAACATATTTTGGTAGGCCATGAAGAATATACAAAAAGAAAGGATCCTAGAGCAAGCTAGGGTTCAATGAATAAATGGGTTCACCAAATTATTTAATAAAATTAAATCTAATATAAGGACATTGTTGATTAAATAGATAAAACAATAAAAAAATGAGATCAAACAAAGGAAATACAAGTAAGAGTGATGTATAAGGTTTTGAGAATGACTCATCTTAGTACCATAGGCCTGGACTAATTTTGGGTAGGTGAATGGTCTGAAAAGGCATATTTTGGGTTGTGAAAGCTCTAATTTATAAATGAACATGTGAAAAATTTAGGGATATGAATTCCTAGGAGAGAACATGTCTGCCTGGGTGCTGACCTCTGTTCTGGGCATTAGTATCCTCAAGAAAAATCTAGATTTGATTATTTTTGTGTCATTCTTTTTCATTGTTAGCTCTTTTTAGGTCATGTCAGGTTCACTACACTCATAATCTATTGCACATTTACTTGCAAAACAAACCTTAATCACCTACATAAAACTCAAGTGCACATTAGACTGAATGAAAAATTCAAATGATAGAGTTAGACTAACCCCAAAGGTCACCCCTATGTGATCTTGTTGTTGAGCATTGCACTACATTTCAAACTTCATGTAGTTCTTGTGGTGTGTGATTAAAATCATGTCCCTTGAGTTAGGATTCCCTAATGCCAGTCATAAAAATAATAAGGAGCTACAACTACTTTGTCCCAATGCAAGAATGTGATATGGAATTCAGAATAGCCCCCCCCTATGAAGTGAATAATTCAGCCCAAAAATGCAGTCCCTTGTGTTGCTCTTTGTATGTGGTAGATATAGAAAATGACAATACAATTTCCACTTAGAATAATTAGTAGGTTGTGTTTATAAATGAGTTCATTGTTTTAATTTCGATACATAGTGACACTAAAAGTGGACCTAGGTCATGAAAAGAAGATAAGAAAATGCACAAATCCCAAGAAAATAAACAAAGGAGAAAAACAAACAAATATTAAAAAAGCACCCAAAAGGACATCAGCACCTGGGCATTACTGTCCTATCTAGGAAATAATGTCCTACAACAAACAAATAGAAACAAAGGAAAATACAAGACTAAGGATCCCTATGACTCAACGAAAAAGATTCAAATGTCAGATAGAGAATGTAAACAAATCTAAACAAATCAAGAAAGGGACCAAAGAGGTGTCACCAATGCCTAGTTTCCAAACTTAGAAATCATGTATATAACACCATACTAGAGGCATAATGTAATACTAATAAGTGCATATTTTATTGAATACAATACCTTCCATGACCTGATGGACCACACCATTGCAAACGGATCTAGACCTAATTTTGTAAATTAAGACACAATATAAAAGAGAATAAGTTTCCCCATACTCTCGTCATGTGTCGTACAACTAAGTAGAAACTGAATAGAGGTGAAATCTGCTGAAATGTAGTTAGAAAAAAGGAGACCCATGCCCCCATATACCTGAAATTGAAATTAAAATTGAGTGTTGTAGAGAAGAAGGAATGAGATACTTCATGCCCCCTGGAATTGATATGAACTAAATAATTTGAGTTTGAAATTGTGCTAAAAAATGTTCTTGTATGTTAAAGTATGAAACTACTGAGAAACTTATTGTAACTGCCCCCAAGGAAAAACCATAGAAATAGGTTAGGAAAATTCATATGGTCTTGACTGTACCATACAATTTTAACTTTATGCTTATTTTTTTCTGAATTTTTGTATGATGTTGTTTCTGAGTACTTTTGATTTGTACCTACTTGTGTCTATTGTAGGTGTAAAATATACCTATATGAATGCCCCCTCATTTGAGGTGTGTGTGATAAATATTTTTAGTGTGTGGCTCGAAAGAATAGACGTGTAAAAATATTTGATGAGTATGTTAATATCCATAGAAAAAACATGATGGGATGATGTGGTGATCACTAAGAAGAACCTATTCCTACAAATATGATGTGCATGGTAGAGACCACAACACATAACAAGAGTAACAATAATAATAGTAGTAACACTGTAAACAAGAGGACTAGAAACAATAAAAATAGTAGTGCATATATAAGTACAAATAAGTGCAAAGATATCAATGGAAACAATGTCACACAAAAGGTTTAGTGCCTGCAAACATGGGACACCCTTTGTGTTGCAAGGAAACCAAGGCGCTTGAGCCTACAATCAAGAAATGTCATATAAGAAGGCATGATTCCACAAACATCGGACACCCACAGTGTCACAAGACAAACAAGTTCCTTAGGCCACAATAATAGTAATAAACTAGTAATTACATACATAACTATCAAACATGTATAGAACATAATAATATCATAAAGTAATGAAATGGCATAACAAGTGATATATAGAAGCATGTGAAACAATATTTTTTTAACACTTCACAAGGCACATACGTTAGTCATGTTAGTTCAAAAGGTAACTAATACACTATATATGCAATTAAGTGTAATGAGGAAGTGAAAAGGCACTGTAATGATATAATATCACTTGTATTATATGGAGGGATGCCCCCAGAAGAAGTATGTAAGGAACCATAATAGCTCCCATAATCATGTATTGATTTGTATGTCCTACATCATGCTCAATATACCTCGTGAATGTATGTGTGTAAATAAGAATTTTTTTATCTATCAAACTATAAGAATAAAAAAACATGTATAATGTAAAATTGCTAATAATGTATGTCAGAGAAATAGGTCCTAATTTTTGCACTTTTGAAAATATTTGAATGTTGTTTCTTTTAGTGATTATATCGATGTTTTTGTATTTTCTAGTGCATATCTATGTATGAGATAGGATAACATGAAATATATCTCATGAGAACCTCTTAAGGAGGTGAATCAACCATCACAGATGATGGCATCTTAGGCCTCAGATGTGCCAAATAATGTGACTCAACTACCAATGGAATGATGGTAGTAATATGTGCTAAAGAGGGCATAGGAGAAGCACGATATATAACAACACAATGACCAATATGTGATGTATGATATCTATATGTTGGACTAGAAGAATGAGTATCCCTTGAATAAGAATGAGGGTATATAGAGTGACATTGTATACGAAAGGATCGATGGGGCATCCTATGATAATGTAGGCCAATAGAGAAATATGTGTAGAGGAAGGGCTAGTCAGAGGCCGAGGAAGACTAGAGCTATGATAATCAACATGTGAAACCAAAGGCTTAGAAAAAGGAATAGATCTATGTGAAGCAACATGTGCAACAAAAGTCCTAGCATAAGCCCTAGTAAGGATATAACTATGTTAATAAACGTGTGAATCTAAGGACCTATTAGAAGACCTAGCAGAATTAGAGCTATATGAATCAGTGTGTGAATCTAAGGACCTATCCCTAGGTGTATTAGTAGTAGGGATAGAAATTCGGAGAATGAATAGGAATTCTAGGGGAAGGAACCTAAAAAGGGATACCTTAAATAGTAACAACTTGTTGATTATTAATGAACTTGATACACTGGTGAATAACTAACAAGATAACCTTAAGAGCACATAACCAAGGGATTCTGAAATGTAAGGTACTAGAGCTAAGATAACTAGAAACCAAGAATGAAATTGGCATATTAATGGGACCAACAATGACTGCTAACATGATACGATGATAACAAGGATCAAAATCATATGTAAGTTTTTGAGTAGAGATAAAAAGATATCAAAGTAATGACTAGGAACACACATTATCTTTGTTATGTGGATTAACCAATACACCATGTATATGTACTTGATGAATAGAGGCAAGAATAAACATTGTATCAGAAATAAACATGTCATCTATATTGGAGTTCTTGAAAGTAATATATGGTGTAGAAGGTGACATGCAAGTAATAATGCCAATCAAAACATCTAAGGGATGATCATAAGAGGGTGTCAATGACACCACATGATGATAATTATTTACTTCAGAAGTATATACATCACTTGTGTGATTATGGAGTTGACCAATGAATATAATTAACTTAGAAATGTTGTTTTTTGGCTTAGAATATTTAGTGGGCTCATCCCATTCAATGACATTGGAGTCAATAAGATCCTACATAACATGAAAAACTTTATGATTTTTTTTGTAGAATTACCAATACCTTTGTGATAATCAAAATAGGCTTTTGCATAAAAAATCTTACTTCGAGGTTTGCTTGTGTCAACCTTAGATAGTGGAGGGAGAGACACAAGATTTCACTCAGGTAATTGTTTTAATAAAATATAAGGAGCACATGGTAAAAGTATAAATTGTCATCATGCAGGTTGTAATTGTAGCTTAGTACGTTGATTAATAATATTGACAATGTATTTAGATGTAACCTTAACATCATTAGTCTTCCCTTTAAATGTAAATTTGCTATGAAATTTGGCATTAGATGTATTGTGAGTGTTGGAAACATACTTGAGGTTATTCATATGTGAAAGCTTAGCTTCACGTTCTTTTAGTGTATGGAAAAGATGGTCAAATGATCTAAATTTTTCAAACGTGATAGATTATTGCATATGAGGAAGCAATATTTGTGTAAAAAGGTCTTGTAGTTCACTATCATCCAAGATATTATCCATCTTGGTAAGCACCGTCTGATAATGTAAGACATAATCATTGACATGTTCATCAGATCCTTGGTGTAGCTTGGACATTTGTACATAAGAAACATTATCCCCAATGTTGATAGAAAAGTGTTCCAAAAATTTATTTTCCAATGGAGTGAAAGAGTGCACATAATGTGTGAGGAGATCATATAACCATTGTAGTGAAGATTCTTTAAGACTCATAGGAAATAAATTGGTAAGCAAAATGTCATAAGATGCATAATCGACGCAAGCCACATGAAATGATCTAAGATGCTTTATGGGATCACCTTTTCCATTATAGATAGGAAGTTTGAGTGTGAAAAAACCAAGACCCAAATGATAAAATACCACCTCTGGAGCTAGTGGATTATGTAGTAATTGAGTGGAATCCATAGCACGATAAGAATTAGATACACCTTGTTACAATTTCAATAATTGAGCTTGTAACGTGTGAACAAGGGTTTCAAGAGCTTGTGTACAATATAAAGAAGCATGTGATCCATTAGATATGTGAGGGATAGTAACAATAGTGGCTACATGAATATTCATAAAGACATTGTGCATCAGAATGTTAGCCGCCCCTGAGGTGGACACCATAGATGTAGGAATAGTAAATGTCAGTGGGATAAGAGAATGCCGAAACCTCCCCAAAAGAGAAACTTCATTAGATGGTTGATCACGAGAAAGCTTAGAAGCAAGAAGATTTTTTTTAATTGGATCTGTTATCACCTGAGATTACACCCTTTGTTGATACAAATACCAACACCTCAATAAAATATGGAAATGCCTCCAAAGTTTGGGAAAATGGCACCTTTTGAGATCAATCTCTAGAGAAAGTTGGCTCCTTCTACCCTAGCTCACTTTGAATAAGCAACCAACACTGCACTACTACTATCTAATCGTATCCTAATATTCCAAGGGACTAGGGTTGAGGAAGATAAATGTTGAGAATAAAGAAAGGTAATGCACCAAACTAGAGTAGGGTTTTATTCTAGCTCTAGAGACACGTGTATAACAATGCATGTGAAGATCTAATATAATGCACATAGAAATTTGGAAGAAATAAATAGAAAAAGGATGAAGGCAAGAAAGAGGATTGAAATATTCACATTAAACACTAACACATTCTAAGGAAAGAGATCACACTTGTATACAATATCAAGAACTTGTCCATTTACAATCTAATAGAGTCGAAGTGTGTAAAACCTTCACATGTGGGTTACAAAAGTCTGTGAGCAAAAGATTTGAGCTCAAAAGGGAAAAAATATCAGATTTAATAAAAAAAATTGACCCTTTGCATGTTCTTTCAAGATTATATATATATATATATATATATATATATATATATATATATTTTGAGAGAGAGAAAGAGGGAAAATATCACATCCAATGATGAATGAATGCAACCACCTTGCCAACACCAAAGACTAATTGCCATTGATTTCGCAAGCTAGGTATTGGTGCTTGAAATTGCTCTTATCATATGCCAACATATCACCAGTGCGGGAGGATGATGTTATTAAAAAAATAATGCTAGTTGTTGGAGTACTTGAGCACCTAATTTGAATTAGGCGTGACTTTTCTGAGTTTTGCAGAGTTTTAATTTTTTTCCACCTTGACGTTGTCTTTCGTGGCTTTTTTGTGTGTTTGAAAAAACTCCAATGCCTTGTGGCTTCATTTTGATCTCCGCCACTATTCTCTCCCTCTTTTGTCTTATCATTCTTTAGTCTATGGATTATACTTCATTTCATAGAAGTTTCTCCTTCCCGTAGACTTTTCTCTATATCACAGATTCTTAGTTTTGTAAAATTTCAAATTTTCCTCATGTCACAAAATTTTGAATTTAATTTGTTATGTGGGATATTTAAACTTGTGCGACCTATTTCTCGCAAATTTTTCTATCACTTCCTTACTTCACTCTCTTCACTCCATAGTACCACACAAATTTTTTCCTTGTTTTGTAGTATATGCCCTCGCAGTTTAATTCCTTTGCTATGTGGACTGTACAAATTTTGTGATACACTGTTGTAGACACCGAAAATCTACACTCCCTCATTTTTATCCAAATCATTAATTAAACATATGACACCCCACAAGAAACACCATTTATCTCTATTAATCAATTAATTTGATTAATTTAATGCAAACTTTAGACCACCTATTACACCCCCACTTTTTAATGTTTCATAATATATACACTATTTAGGCAAACTAGCATATCCACGTATGAAAAATCATTATTTTAAATAATACCTAACCTAATCATTTTCCTAAATCCCCCTAAATCTATTTATTCCCCAAAATCCATTCCCTAACACGACACATCTATCATAACCACATATACACCTATTAAAATCATTTACACTCTCATCAAAATCATCTACACATTTATCCTAAATCATACCTAAATTAGTATGATATATCCTATTCTATCACCTTCCGAAACAAATAAAATCACGTCTCTAAACAACCCAATAAAATCATCCCTCGAAAATATGAAAAATAACCTTGAATTAGAAAAATGTTCCAACAATTTACTAAACAAACCTCAAACAGGGCAAAATCACCAGCGATATGGTAAATCGCCAGCGATTACTTAAGCCCATTTTGTAGTCTCTTTTTGGGATCATCTATTGACATTCTCAAGCCCAATTTTTCTATTGGAATTTATCAACGTCATTCTACATCAACATGAAAATGTTATCTTCCACCACTCTTTCTCACGATCATCAAACATCTTGGAGTTTGTTTTAGAGCTTGCATATCATCCAACTACAAACGACATCAACTCCTTACATCCTTCTTAATTAAGGTCAGATATTTTTTTATAATTATTTTTCTGCATTTAAGTGTTTTTGTTTGATCATTAGTTACTTTACAATAGCCTATCAAAAACCGCAATCACAAATCAATTAGTTAAATCCTTTATTTTATCAGTCTTTTATCATTTACCAGTAATCGCCAGTGATTACTAGAATCACCTGTGATTTATGCCTATTTTGGCTTTATTGTAGATTTATTAAACTCAATCCAATAATTCATATTATATCCCTTTTTATTGTTAACATTTTATCAACAATGGATTCTATTAGATGGAAGTAAGCGGACCAAGCCATGAAATAATGAGCATAAACTCTGTGCTTATTATCCATCACCTATTGCATTGGGAGCAATACGACATTCTGCATGACCTCGAGTTGTGTGTCATCCATTCCACCCCTTTGGATAGTTTACAAAACATATTTGAATCTACTCAATGAATCCACAAAGTTACAAACAAATTATGGGAAGCCTACTTTGAGGTTCTACGTATCCGAGCTGATTTAGCCTGGTTCAAGTATCAATACGAAGCTGAATTAAAATATTTGAGTTGTAAGACTGAATCTGAAGACCAAACTAATTTTGAGCATTCTGATTGTGATTCTGAATATCAGAACGATGTGGAAGAGGAAGATCTAAAATACATTTTAGATTTCTTAAAGGAAGAGTACATTGAAGACAAGAGTTTAGATTCCTCTGGAGAAGAGGATTTGGAGTCCACTAAAGAAGAGAGTTCTCCTTCCTCTGAGAATTCAGATACTAATTTGGATTCTGATTTCCAAGCATAGTTCTCATCTATCATTACTTATCATTTATCTACTTTATATTTATAATAATAAAACATTTTTCAAAAGGTTTATTATTACCATTTATTATATGTCATCTACCCTCTTGATTGTAAAAGCGGATTGATACCCTTGTCAAGAAGTCATTTGAATTCTGGGGATTGGCCTTTGCCAGGAAATGCACCTAATATTTTATTAATCTTATTTTTTAGTTGTTGTGATCTGCAGATATTCTTGCAGGAAAGAAGCTTACATCTTTGCATATACGGAGTGCAACCATCAAGCATCATTCATCCACATCCACGGGTATCACTAAACCCCGCCATAATGAGGTTAGGTAAGTTTTGTTCTCTTGCTTATTAGGTTAAGTTGAAGAGGTAAAATTTATTCATAACAACCGCATTTTCCTTTTCCGTGGAACACTTAATTTCTTCATTCCACACATCCCTCTTATGAAGTTTCCTAAGTGCACAAATTAAATGAAATTGTACAAAGAAGATGGGTGTTATTTTGGACAATAGGATTAATGTGATGAGGATTCTCATGAATTTTATCTTGACAATTAGATAAATGTGCAACTTGGTCTCGGCCCACAACATTGTTTTCATCGTCATAATGATGCTCACTACAGGTTTCAATATCATGTAGTGGGACCTCATGACCAATATGAAGGATAAATGGATTGACATCAGTAGGCATAAGAGATGAGGCCACGAGGCTACGATGCTTATGAGTAGGAGGGGGAAACTCAATATGCTCAATAGATTGATTTTTAAACTGAGTATTAGGATGAAAAGGCACAAGAGAGAACATATACAAACTTAAATAAAATGAAAATATTAATAATTAATAGTAGCATATACTTCTAAAAAAGAATAGAAAACCTAAGGTAGCCAAGGTACACTGTTCAATTCTCGGGTTGGGTTCACCAAATGTTTTCACCCTTTTTATATTTCATTAATATTTACACATAACCAAAAAGGAATGAAATAAAAGCTACATGGGGTCATTCTAATTAGATAACTTCCAACATTAACCATTTAATATAAAAAACACATTAATACTTGTAACACATGTACATGCTGTAATATAAGTTCATAAATACATGGTATTGAGTGCACCTAGTTGATTACAAATGATTCTTGGAAATTTTGGGTGATCTGAATGATGGAATGAGGAGATTTGGACCTAAGAATGCCTTGAAACTAAAACTGTGACCTAAAGATGCTCTTAGATAGTACTGTACGATAGGGGAAAAATGTTTGTATTGTATTAACCTATTTAAAAGTTCTTTACCCTTCTCATAACTATGATTGTAACTTTCTAGGTTTATCAATTGTCTGAATATCATTGTCACTCTTTGTAGATTACTATCGGTCACATTGTGGGAACCTGAAAATGCTCTTCTCAACTTTCAAACCCTAACCATGGATAGAGAGTCTTACAAAACAAACATTTGTTGGGTTGTGGTCACCCCCATGTACTATGGACATTGGCATTTCTCTGAAGAAGCCTCAAACTACTTGTTGTTCTCCACCTTACATGTGATATCTAGTTGTAGTGCAATTAAATTTGACATTATTTCTTTGACAAAGATTGATACGAGTTTCTCTCTTGCAAATATACTTTAGTGAGTGACTTTGGATGCTTGCAAATGGGGGAAGTAGTCCCCTATTCCTAGTGGGAAGCTTCATACTTGTAGATAATGTTGGCTTAGTGAAGGTATAGAGGTATTTGTGAAGTGTAGGGAGATTTAGGTGCCTTTTTGTGCTAGCTTTTGCAATAGGAGTCCCTAAGATTGTTAATTTCTAAATGAGGCGAGTTTAACTTTCTTATATATGCTTCTAAATATTATTTAAGTTACAAAAGTTGAATAAGGAGTAAATGACTGAAAGAATAATATATGACTGAAAGTTCAGAATTAAAGTGAAGAAGGGAAAAAAACGTAAACTAGAGTCAGGTCCACATGGCACAAACTGACCTTACTGTATGTTTTTGACCCTAGAGGAGAAATCTAAAGTCTGAGGTTTAGAAGCTGACAAGTGGAGTTTCTAAATGAATTTCATGCACTCAATTCTTAGAAATTATTTACAAATGAGTATGTATAACCAAAAAATCTAGATAAGAGACATAGAGATGTGCCAAATGTGAATGGGTAAAGTGCACTTGTTTGTGCTTTAAGAAAAATTAAATCTTAATCAGAGGAGTGATATCAAATGAATATAATAGTAACAAACAAGATCTATCATGTAAGATACAATCAAGTGAAAGAAATACTGAGATAATAATGACTTAGCTTATATTCGAAGATCTGGGAAGATTTTGGGATGGAAATTGAGTGGAACTAGCTAGATCTGGATTGGATATGTTTTGTCTAGAAAAAAGGTTTTGAAACTCCTTTAGACATGACCACCCAGATAAGGACATGAATGCTCATATGCTTGTGTGTAAACTTGGTGCTAGTGTCTTGGTAATTTATCTAGTTCTAATATTCTCAATATTTGAACTTGTATTCTTCCTTTCACTCTTTGTCGCTCCCACTTTTTTGTAGGGTTTCACTTTTGCACTTAAACATGTAAAAAACCCTAACTACTTACACAAGGCTCATGAAAATATTTGATGAAATATATAATGCATATGCTTGATTCAGATTGACCTCGACGGTCACCCCAATGTGATTTTCACCGATTGTTACATTACATTTTAGAATATATGCAGTTCTAGTGTGTGTGTGTGTGTGTGTGTGTGTGTGTGTGTGTGTGTGTGTGTGTGTGTGTGTGTGTGTGTGTGTGTGTGTGTGTGTGTGTGATTAAATCGTATCCCTTGAAGATAGGTTACCATTGTCCCAATCGCACTAAGATAATGGGATAGAACTATTTTTCCCCCAAGATGAATGTGTGAGATGGAATTCAAAAATATCCCCTCCTATGCAGTGAATAATGCAACCCAAATTCAGTCCTTGAATGTTTCTCTTTTCCTAAGTAGTAAATAGTAAGTAATAGCCCCAAGTTGTCCAACCCCTAATAATATCGAGTAAGTCATGTATATATATATGATTCCCTTGTTTACATTTCATCATTAATGACCAAAAAGGTTGACCCTAAGTGATAAGAAAGGTTTTAGAAAATATAACAAGTAATATGGAAATTCAAATTTGAGAAAAGAAGGGAAAAGGACAGAAGCACCCAAAAGGGGACAATAGTGCATGGGCGTTCCTATCCCTAATGGATGGTGTTGTATGGGATAATAGAAGGATAAAACAAAAAATACAGAGCCAAATCAGACATCATCCAATGTTCACAAGTAAAGTGGCCATTCTAGAAAGGTAAACAATAAGAGTATGGAAAAGATAAAGCAATGTAAAAAGAAAAACATGTGTTGTTAATGTCTAGTTTTCTTACTTAGGAACCATGCATATAATAACCCACATAGAGGCGTGATGTAATTAGTAATTACATGATTGTTTCTAAATTTTCACCCATTTTATGCTGGTGAATGAATATTTTCTAGCATAAATTAGATAGGACAAGCATACCTTATGGAGAGCTGAAGGGAATTGTAACCGATATCATGCCACATACGGATTGTACTTTATATTGTGTTGAATGGAGATTGTACAATGTGTATTGTGGAATCTAGCATAGAATAAAGATCCTAAGGGTTACCGTACGATGGAAAAGTGACATGTGAGCATGGGAATCTACAAGTGACTCTTCCTCGCACCCGACCTCCCGAGGTCATGCCGAGACAACCAGTGGGGATGGAATACACGAGGGATGCAGATAAGATAGTTAGGTAATCTTATGTCTTCAACACATAATATCGGGATCTGTGAATCTAAGGCAAAGAAGGCCCTCCTAACCTGAATTGGTGTGATAGATTATTTGGCGAGGATAGCTGCTCGAAGGCTCCAATCAATATCGAGCTCTACCGTGATCCGATCTATGGGTTGTGGGATATGTGGAAGATAACCTGTGGGTGCTTCGTATATGTCTCCCGACAAGGTCATGAAAATGGAATGGCTAAATATGTAGTGGATCTTTTTGGTGCCTTACGGACGATTCTCTGGTCTAGTCCAGAAATCTTTAGCTTTATTAGCTGCTACGTTTAATAATGATAGTTGTGTGATAATGTCTGGTGGGAGTGGAGAGGATCTAAACACTAATGTTCGCAAACCAATGTCAACATTGGATTGATTTGTAGGCCTGTTGGGTTATGGCAACTTTGGATCGCAACCGTAAGTTCGTGGTTGTTGTGGACCTCTTATGGTCATGTGAAGAATCAATTCCTAATTTTGAGTATCCAGTAGTCATATGCCTTTTCGGCCTCTACGTTTAGAACTAGAAGTTACACAATTTTCTCAAAGTACCTAACATGTGTTCTGGCAACTTGGATACGTAAGCTAGTGTCTATATCAACAAGGAGGTCTCCTGTGTCTGGTTGTGGGACTAGTGGATCACAACTGAATGTTTGCCCTCTTTCAGGTCCTTCTACAGTCATATGGATATCTATCAAGGCAATCTATAATTTGTCTTATTTGACCATAACGTGTGTGCTTTGTCATCTTCTATGTTTAATCCCCTTAACTATGAGCTGATTTCTTGTAGGTCTGTTATTGTTCGGAAGACCTGAATTTTGAGATTTTGGTCTGTTTTAGTTATTGCTGCAACAATATTTGGTTGAGGCACGATTGTCTCAAAAATGTATTCCTTGGGCTCCCTAGGTCCCGTGATTGTCATACAAGGTCAATATAAGCCTAACTGAAATGAAATAAACTAACTATGCGAGATATATATATATATATATATATATATATATTATATATATATATATATATATATATATATATATATATATATATATATTCCTCTGTTTTTGTATTTTTGATAGATTTTGAATGGAATTGAAAGAGCAACTAATCTAATATATTCAGAAAATGACAACTAATCTAATAACAAAATTAAAACAAACAAGGTAGCCCGGTGTAGCTACTTGCCTGTGCAGTTGTGAGTTTTATCCTAAATAACTAGATAGCTGATTAACTTAATTGAAAGATTCTCGATCCTACCTTAGAAGTGAGGAATGCATCATAGTTTCTTAGAAACTATCAATCCCCACAACTTCCCTGGCAATATCAAGAATGAAATTTAACTGAAATGAAATATTTCATTACTTTATTTGATATGTTTTAACTAGAACTTTGACAGATAAAACCTGGAATTTGTAGAACAGTGGCGAATCCAGTAGTGTATGACTTTGTCCCCTCAAAATGATCTCCTCGTTCTTTCGTGTTCACGTGAATCCAGAAGAGCGTGTATATGCTAGCATCAATAGAAGAAGGTATTTGAACAATGACAACTTTGGATATAGACCGAATACAATGCGAGTAGGAGAGGGATAGCGCAAGTGACAGAGCTTGGCGTATGCAATTCCTAGCGGGATTTATTGCGGGAATACAACATAAGGGTACCGAGAGATTCTAGAATCTACCTTCTATGAAGAACACAATCTACAACTCTTAATTCTGAATTCAAATCTATTAACTATAACACTACTATAGCTTTTAGACTCTCTCTCTCTCGGACATTTCAAATGACAAACGACTTGAAGCCAAGAAGATCGAATGATTACAAATAGCAAAGGAACATAGCATGGATCAAACATGAAAACAAAATGGCCATTCTAGAAAGTAAACATAAAGAGTATGGAAAAGATAAAGCATGTAAAAAGAAAAACAATGTGGTTGTTAAGGTCTAGTTTTCTTACTTAGAACGCATCATATAATTAACCGCCACATATAGGCGGATGTAATAGTATTACATGATGGTTTCTAAATGTCACAAAACCCATTTTATGCTGGTGAATAATATTTTCTAGCATAATTAGAAGGACAAGCATACCTTATGGAGACGAAGGAATTGGTAACCGATATCATGCCACTACGGATTGTACTTTATATTGTGTTGAATGGAGATTGTACAATGTGTATTGTGGAATCCTAGCATGAGAATAAAGATCCTAAGGGTTCTCCGTACGATGGAAAGCTTGACTGTTGGCATGGGAATCTAACAAGTGACTCTTCCTCGCCAACCCTGACCCCTTCCCTAGCTCATTCCGAGACCCAACCATGGGGATGGAATACAACACGGAGGGATGTCAGATAAGATATTAGTTAATCTTATGGTCTTCAGACACATATAATCGGGATCCTGTGAATCTACGGCAAAGAAGCCCTCCTAAACCTGAATTGGGTGTGATAGAGTTATTGGCGAAGGATAGCTTCTTCAAGGCTCAATCAATATCGAGCTCTAACCGTGATCCGATCTAATGGGTTGTGTTGGATAATGTGGAAGATAACCTGTGGTGCTTCGTATGTCCCTCCCGACAAGGTCATGAAAAATGGAATGGCTAATATTTAGTGATATTTTTTGGTGCTTATAGGACGATTCTCTGGGTCTAGTCCAGAAATCTTTACTTGATTAGCTGCCCGTTTATAACGATGTTTGTGTGATAAGTCTGGTGGAGTGAGAGGACTAAACACTAATTTCGCAAACCAATGTCACATTGGATGATTTGTAAGGCCTGTTGGGTTATGGGCAACTTTGGAATCGCAAACCGTAAGTTCGTGGTTGGTTTGGACCTCTTATGTTCCTCGTGAAGAATCAATCCTCAATTTTGAGTATCAAGTAGTCATATGCCTTTCGTTCGGCCCTCCTACAACTTTGAACCTAAGAAGTTACACAATTTTCCTCAAAGTACCTACATGTGTTTTTCTGCAACTTGGATCGTAGCTAGTGTCTATAATCAACAAGGAGGTCTCCGCTGTTCTGTTGTGGGACTAGTGGATCACAACGTGAATGTTTTGCCCTCCTTTCAGGTCCTTCTACATGCATATGGATATCTACAAGGCAATTATATTTGTCTTATTTGACATAACGTGTGTGCTTTGTCATCTTCTATGTTTTAATCCTTAACATGAGCGGATTTCTTGTAGGTCCTGTTATTGTTCGGAAGACCTGAATTTTTGAGATTTTTTGGGCTGTTTTAGTTATTGCTGCAACAATATTTGGTGTGAGGCACGATGTCTCAAAACCTGTCTTCCTTGGGCTCCCTAGGCCCGTGAATTGTCACCACGGAGGTCAATATAATCCTAACTGAAATGAAATAAAACTAACTATGCGAGATATCTATATATCTATACTATATAGATAGTCATATATAATACTTATATATATATATATATAATAATATTCCTATTCTATATATATTATACTATTCCTCTGTTTTGTATTGTTTGACTAAGATTTTGATGGAATTGAAAGAGCAACTAATCTATATATTCAGAAAATGACAACATAATCTAATAACAAAAATTAAAACAAACAAGTAGCCCGGTGTAGCTACTTGCCTTGCATTGTGAGTTTTATCCTAATAACTAGATAGCTGATTAACTTAATTGAAAGATTCTCAGATCCTACCTTAGAAGTGAGGAATGCATCATAGTTTCTTAGAAACTATCATCCCACACAACTTCCCTGGCAATATCAAGAATGAAATTTAACTGAAATGAAAATATTTCATTACTTTATTTGATATGTTTTAACTAGAACTTTGACAGATAAAACCTGGAATTGTTAGAACAGTGGCGAATCCAGTGTGTATGACTTAGTCCCTCAAAATGATCTCCTCGGTCTTTCGTGTTCACGTGAATCCAGAAGAGCGTGTATATGCTAGCATCAATAGAAGAAGGTATTTGAACAATGACAACTTTGGATATAGACCGAATACAATGCGAGTAGGAGAGGGATAGCGCAAGTGACAGAGCTTGGCGTATGCAATTCCTAGCGGGATTTATTGCGGGAATACAACATAAGGGTACCGAGAGATTCTAGAATCTACCTTCTATGAAGAACACAATCTACAACTCTAATGAATTCAATCTATAACTAACACTACTATGCTTTAGACTAATTTTTATGGACATCAATGAACAAGACTGAAGCAAGAAGATCGAATGAATTCAAATAGCAAAGGAAAACTAGCATGGATGCAAACATGAAAACAAAATGAGCTTCTAAACAAGAAATTGACAAATTTAAACAATGGAGAATGAGAAGTTGAGGGGCCATTTGCTTGAAAAAAAGCTGGCTATTTATAGATTTCACATTCACCCAAAGGTAATTCCTATTAGAACTCTTTTACCATTAAACAATGAAGAAACACTATTCCAAGGACATAAAACATTAATATAAGCTAAGACAGTTGAGAAAAGCTGGTAAAATTTAAAAATTACGTAAGTCGTGATCAAAAGAACGTGCTGGAAAATGTGTGAAGGACCGCCGCCATGAGCAGGGCGGTGGTTACAGGACCGCCGCCCTACCAGGGTGGCGGTTTCATCACTAAAGGTCAAAATGTTTAGAAAAGGAAGGTAGAGGAATAAAACAAAGCACAAGGAATAATGATAAAGCATTTGGGATGCTAACATATACTTCGTGAGCTTCTCTGGATCCTGAACACCTTGCGAGGTGACCTGTATCATCGTTGGGGCATGTGTAACATCGTTCTGGCGGTACAGTACCCTATAATTTTGGGTACGTACAGTTACCTTGTGTGTGTATTAGAAATGATGGCTACATTTGTTCCTTGGATATTGCCTTTATCAGAGAGTCTTGTTCTTGAGATTAATGCTTGTTCCATTTATGTGTTTCCTTTTTTCAGAGTAAGGTCAAACCTACAAAAAAAGATCAGAGTAGTCAATTGTCATGATAAATGAAATTGAACTTTAACTTAGTAAATAGGAAAATAGGAATTCCTATTCAAAAAAAAGTGAATCAAGGATGGAATTATTCATGCATGTTTGGTGCCTTGGAGATGGTTAGAATAGTAATGAGGATTTAGGTGTCTTTTTGCCAAACTAAGGATTTGAGTGACTTGTCACTAAAATGATGATTTGAGAATCATGTTGCAAAGAGAAGAGTATTGGGAGAGATGTAGGATTTTCTCTCCAACCATTAATGCTTCCCCATGGATAAATAACACTACATATAGTCACAAACCCAATAGAAACTAGTCACAGATGACACATTGTTGCACACATATCATTGTCCTGCATATGCCTTAGGTGTCATTCCTTATTTGATCCTGAGAAAATAGAGTAATTAGTTCCCTTATAACTTGCCAATGAATTTATTCCTATTATACCTGATAGTAACTTGCAACTGAGTATTTGTTGCTAGGTTTTGGAGAAACATGTTTTTAGAATCATGTTGATCCTATATTGTACTTATTTTAATCTCTAGGAAAAATGACTTAGGTGGGACACTAGCGCCCACTACTCCTATCTGATTTGGGCACTTTTGTCCCTACACTAATTCTAGCCCAAGTTTGATTCTGAACCATGTTTTAGCTTCATTTTTTCTAATTTTTTTGTGTACCATTTTGTGTATGGTCTCTGAACTGTGAGAGGGTGAAATATTATGTGATGATTAACCCCCACTCATTTGGGGTGCGTGAGATGAACCAAAGAAAGCGCAACCCCAAACAAATAAATTTGAAACTAATGTGCACATATAAAATATATACTCATACATGGGGAATAGGGAATGTGCATGGTAATAACCATGTGCATCACAACAATGGCAAGTACCAGCCAAAAAGTGTAGTCACAAACAAACATAGCTGATTCATGAAACTAATCAAAAACGCGTAGTAACATTACAAACGACACAACGAGAAGCTATTTGACACATGGGATACCACTCTCAAGATGTCAATAAAGAAATTGAAGCCTTTAGGTTATAATAGGCAAAACATTTGTAATCAGCAATATGGTATAGGCCGCCAACAATGACAATAAGACAACACATAAACAAGATACAAGAAAACCAAGTAACCGTTGGAAGTAAGCCGGTGAGATAAATGTTACACATGAATAAACTTAACTATGTTATACAATTGATTCCTGCCACAATGTATATGAATAAACTATAATAAAGTAGTATAGATGAAATTATATAACTTGAATATAGAGAATAAAAGTCGATGCCGCCCCCATGACGCAAGAGCATCAAATGTAAATAGATCAATTTTGAAATTTCATTCAAGATATAATTAGGAGTTTGGGGGAAAATTTGGGTGCTCATGGGTTACTGTTTAATCCATTTGGACCATATATTTGTAATATGGTATTTGTGGAGGTTTCCCCTCAAAAACACATTTAAATATTCAAATAAGTTCATGTAGTGTAATCCTATACATAGGAGTTGAGAATGTTAGTCTTCTATTTGTTGTATAGGATAATAGGGTCATAAATCATGTATTAATTTTTAAATGAATCTTATATCCCTAACTAGAACCCTACACCCCACCTATTTATTCTAAATCTATGTGAGTGAGTTATTTCTCAAAACCAACTACCCCTCCTTCCTCATAAAAGATAAATGTATGCAATGAAGGAGATGATGATAGGTTGTTGAAGGAAGAGAAAGGGTTTTTGTATTAGAATGGTCTCAATGATATTTGAAGAAATCCATTGGATCAATAAAACCAAGCTTGTGAAGTGACATTTTTTCTTAAAATGGCCTTATTATTATTTGAGGATGGAATTCAAGCATGTTGTATAAGGAACATGTTTGTTTGTATAAAATTTTGAATCATTCTTGATATTTAGTGATGGAAAACTATGAGTATAGGTGTATATGTTTTAAGGTCCCTAGTATGCCCAGAAAGAATCAGAAGAGGTGATTAAGGGCAAGAAACACTTATAAGTAAGGAACAATGGATGTGTGGCATAAGTAGGACTGCTTAAGTGTGTTAAGGATTGATCATGAGAAAGATTATATTTTAAGGGAATAGGCATTTAAATAAATGCGAAAAGTTTTTTATGAATGAATGAATATTAAATAGAATAAACTCTATCCAAACTACATACATTGTGTTTTCGTATTTAAAACCCTTAAAAAAACAAGTATTCAGGACACTCATGATAACTTTTTATTTCCATCTCCATGAAAAAAAAAAATTTTTTTCCTGAAATTTGGAATATAAAGGGATACTTTGTTAAAAGGGGTTTTAACCATTTTTTTTCTATATTATATGTTTATCTAGAGTTGTGATGAAAACTCAGTCTAAAAACCTGTTATGAAGAGACAAATCATGCTTAGACCTCATAAAATTATCTAAATCACGGTGTTTGAGAGATGGGTTCTAAATTTGGAGGGTAAATAATGGAACATTTTGAAATTGGTTTTTTATAAGCATTTTTGATTTTGAAAATTTTTACAATAGTATTCAATGACTTATTTTTCTGATGTAAATAAAAAATTTGGGGACACCCTTAGGGTTTAGTGCAAATACGTCTTTTTTGAAGTCATGTTGGGCAAGGAAAATCTGAAAATTGATGAGATGACATTTTTTGGATGGAGTTATATATATTAGATAGGATGGTTTGACATGTTACAGTTGAATTAGATTTTGATACAATCATTAGTGTGTTTTTGTGTTTTGAAAGATTGCCTTCTGAGAGCAAGGTAACATTTTTTGACTAAGCTCATTTAAAAGTGGAAATTGTGGCTATAATGTTAAATTTTTGGGTTAGTTGAAGGTGTGTAATGTAGAGATCTGCATCACCTCAGGAGCCAGTGGGACTGGTAACAGAAACAATGCCAACATCCATACATCATTTGATAACCTATAGTATTATGCATTAACTGCAGAGTACCATGTGATGCGCATGTGTGTATAGAAAGGATACGCATATATGAATCAAAGTAAACATTGTAAGGAATGTGCAACACACATAGTCTAGTAATCAAGAATACAAATTGATATCTACGCTCACTATTTTTTATTTTTTACAAATATTTAGAATGAAATGTTTGACTAGGAGAGGGGATTCAAGGTTTCCCCCAGTGTATGTTGTGCAACCAAGTGACAGGTCCATAGCAGTAAGTAACAAACCCCTCAACAGTGTGTTTAACCATAACAAGACTACATCATTGGGTAGCAGGGAATAACAAGAGATACCAAGGAACGTTGTCAACATGGTGAGGGGAAAACATATAGAGTCTAGATCTCGACTACCTGAGTAGAAGTTTAATAAAAATCCGCATTGTGTCTGTAGAGAAACTATAATAGGGTGGAACATTTGACTTGTTGCAATAATGGAAAAAGGAGCAAACATAAGATCAATGTAAACGAGTCCATATATGTGTAACATATATGTGGTTTCCTTTTTTCAGAGTAAGTCAAACCTACAAAAAAGAATCATATTGCCCAATTTCATGAATAAATGAATTGAACTTTACTTAGTTAAATAGGAAAATAGGTAATTCCTATTCAAAAAAAGTGAATCAAGGATGGAATTATTCATGCATGTTTGGTGCCTTGGAGATGGTTAGAATAGTAATGAGGATTTAGGTGTCTTTTTGCCAAACTAAGGATTTGAGTGACTTGTCACTAAATGATGATTTGAGAATCATGTTGCAAAGAGAAGAATATTGGGAGCTATGTAGGCTTTTCTCTCTAACAATTAATGCTTCCCCATGGATAAACACCACTACATATAGTCACAAACCCAATAGAAACTAGTCACAGATGACACATTGTTGCACACATATCATTGTCCTGCATATGCCTTAGGTGTCATTCCTTATTTGATCCTGAGAAAATAGAGTAATTAGTTCCCTTATAACTTGCCAATGAATTTATTCCTATTATACCTGATAGTAACTTGCAACTGAGTATTTGTTGCTAGGTTTTGGAGAAACATGTTTTTAGAATCATGTTGATCCTATATTGTACTTATTTTTATCTCTAGGAAAAAATGACTTAGGTGGGACACTAGCGCCCACTACTCCTATCTGATTTGGGCACTTTTGTCCCTACACTAATTCTAGCCCAAGTTTGATTCTGAACCATGTTATTAGCTTCATTTTTTCTAATTTTTTTGTGTACCATTTTGTGTATGGTCTCTGAACTGTTGAGAGGGTGAAATAATTATGTGATGATTAACCCCACTCATTTGGGGTGCGTGAGATGAACCAAAGAAAGCGCAACCCAAACAAATAAATTTGAAACTAATGTGCACATATAAAATATAACTCATACATGGGGAATAGGGAATGTGCATGGTAATAACCATGGTGCATGCAAAACAATGGCAAGTACCAGCCAAAAGTGTTAGTCACAAACAAACATAGAATGATGTAATGAAAACTAGTCAAAACACGTAGTAACATGAAAAACGACGCAACGAGAAGCTATTTGAACACATGGGATACCACTCAAGATGTCATAAGAAAATTGAAGCCTTTAAGGTTATAATAGCAAAACATTTAATCAAGCATATGGTATAGCCCACAAACAATGACAATTAAGACACAAACATAAACAAGATACAAGAAAATCAAGTAACCATGGTTGGAAGTAAGCCTGTGAGATAAATGTTACACATGAATAACCCATTAACATGTTAGAACAATTGATTCTATGCCACAATGTATATGAATGAAACTAATAATAAAAGTAGTAGAGATTGAAATTATATAACTTGAATATAGAGAAATAAGAAAGGTAGATGCCCCCATGACGCAAGAGCATCAATGTAAATAGATCAATTTTGAAATTTCAAATATAATTAGGAGTTGTGGGGAAAATTTGGGTGCTCATGGGTTATGTTTAATCCATTTGGACTCATATATTTGTAATAAGTGGTATTTTGGAGGTTTCCCTCCAAAAACCACATTTAAATATTCAAATAAGTCATGTAGTGTATCCTATACATAGGAGTTAGAATGTTAGTCTTCTATTTGTTAGTATAGGTATAATAAGGGTTCATAAATCATGTATTAATTTTTAAATGAATCTTAATATCCTAACTAGACCCTAAACCCCACCTATTTATTCTAAATCTAGGTGAGTGAGTTATTTCTCAACCTAACTACCCTCCTTTCCTCATAAAAGATAAATGTATTCAAATGAATGAGATGATGAGAGGTTGTTGAGAGGAAGAGAAAGGGTTTTTGTATTAGAAATGTCTCAAGGATATTTGAAGAAATCCATTGATCAATAAAAACAAGCTTGTTGAAGGAAATTTTATGTATTATTGCCTTATTATTACTTTGTAGATGGAATTCAAGCATTTTGTATAAGGAAGCATGTTTGTTTGTATAAATTTGAATCATTCTTGATATTTAGTGATGGAAAACTATTGAGTATAGGTGTATATGGTTTTAAGGTCCCTAGTATGCCAAGAAAGAAGCATGAAGAGGTGATTAAGGGCAAGAAGACACTTATAAGTAAGAACATTGAATTGTGTGCATAAGGTAAGGACTGGCTTAGTGAGTTTAAGGATTGTATCATGAAGAAAGATTATATTTTAGGGAATAGGCATTGAAATAAATGCGAAAAGTTTTATGAATGAATGAATATTAAATATAATAAGACTATATCCAAACTATGCATAAATTGTGTTTTCAGTATTTAAAACCCTTAAAACAAGTATTCAGGACAATCATGATAACTTTTTATTTCCATCTCCAAATGATCTGAAATTTGGAATATAAAAGGATGATGACTTTGTAAAAATGGGGTTTTAACCATTTTTCTATATTATATGTTTATCCAGAGTTGGGATGAAAACTCAGTCTAAAACCTGTTATGAGAAGACAAAATCATGCTTAGACATCATAAAATGATCATAAATCACGTGTTTTGAGGAGATGGGTTCTAAAATTTGGAGGGTAGAATAATTGGAACATTTTGAAATTGGTTTTTAAGCAATTTTTGATTTGAAAATTTTACAATAAGTTATTCATGACTTAATTTTCTGATGTAAATAAGAAATTTGGGACAACCCTTAGGGTGTTAGTGCAAATAAGTATTTTGAAGTCATGTTGGCAAGGAAAAGTATGAAAATTGATGAGATGAAATTTTTTGGATGGATTATATATATTAGATAGGATGTTTTGAACATGTTAAAGTTGAATTTAGATTTTGATACAATCATTTAGTGTGTTTTTGTGTTTTGAACAAGATTTGCCTTCTGAGATCAAGGTAACATTTTATTGACTAATGATCATTGAAAAGTGGAATTGTGGCCTATAATGTAAATTTTTGGTTAGTTGAAGGTGTGTATGTAGAGATCTGCATCACCTCAGGAGCCTCAGTGGGACTGGTACAGAACAATGCCAAACATCATACATCATTTGATAACCTATAAGTATTATGCATTAACTGCAAGAGTACCATGTGAATGCGCATGTGTGTATAGAAAAAGGATAGCGCATAATATGAATCAAAGTAACATGGTAAGGAATGTGCAACACAACATAGTATAAGTAATCAAGAATACAAATAATGAATATCTAAGCTACTATTTTTTATTTTTACAAATATTAGAATGAAATGTTATGACTAGGAGAGGGGATCAAGGTTTCCCCCAGTGTATGTGTGCAAGGTGAGGTCCATACAGGTAAGTACACCCTCAACAGTTGTGTTTGAACCTATAACAAGACTACATCATTGGGTAGCAAGGGGGATAACACAAGAGATACCAAGGAACGTTGTCAACATGGTGAGGGGAAAACCATATAGAGTCTAAGATCTCGACTACATGAGTAGGAAGTTTATAAAAAATAAGAGTGTGTCTAGTAGGAGAAACTATAATAGGTGGAACATTTGACTTGTTGGCAATAATGGAAAAGGAAAGTGCAAACATAAGGATCAATGTACGAGTCAATATATGTGTAACATATATAGTGATATGAGGCTCATCAGTATCAACCATAAACAATAGAGGGAGAAAGACAAGACTCATCATAAGCAATAGGTACAATTTGGGAAGGTTGGAAACATTAAAATTGTATGAACTATCCCTTATTACCATAGACATAAATGTGGAAAGATGGGAATTTATTTCCCCCATTGATGTAACAAGAGGAGGTGTATCTAGAGTAAATGAATCATGTATAAAACCTTGGAAAGTGAGAGCATTAGGAATCATTGTCAAATCAACACATTGTATTTTAACTTGTGATGAGGAAGGTGCAGAGAGTGATGTACCATTAGATTAGGTAAGCATATGATCATTATAAGTGCATCTAGATTTGTGCCAAGTAACAAATTTGAAAACTATGACCATGGTTACATTGTGAAAGGGGATGCAGGTGTCTCCAAACACCTTAGGTATTGTAGATGTAACAACCATCATAAGGGAAAAAATTTTATAGATAGGTAAGTGTGAACCAATATTCATTAGGGATTGAGCATCATGTGGATGAGGATGAGACATATTGTGAGGAATATCATGGGTGGGAATAGAAATTTCATCGTGTAAATCAATAACACTATAGTCCATCATAGGAGAAGAATGATGTGCAATGTAAGTAGTAAATTAATCATCATCTATGAGAGAGATATCAAAAATAGTAGCAACACAAGGTGTGGAATCTATTGTAGCATTATCTATGGAATAAGGTATGGCAAGGGCACTTTTTGCAATAACATTGGTAGAAAGAGTTGCATGCATAATATGTAACTAAGATCGTCTTGAAAGGATATTATAATTGAGATTATGAGGCATAACATGAAATAGAACATTAATAGTGCATGTGCATGAAATAATGGGTGGATTTATTTCTCCCAACACTTGCTTAGGCATGTTATTAAAGCCATGGATATGTAGAGTAAATGGATTTAGATCAACAAAAAAATATTCTATTTGATGGAGAAAGGAAATGTTGCATACATTAAGACAAGAGCCATCATCAACTAAAGCATGATAAAAAGCATATTACAAATTTGAAATTGAATATAAAATGGGGAAGCATTGTCATCAATTATATGGCAAGCTATAAATTGTTTTTACATAAGAAATCCAAATAGACAAAATGATTTGTATTGAAAGTAACGTTGATAAAAAAGTGATTGTCGTTAAATTAATAAAGCAATAACTTGAAATACAATTTAAATTTTACAAAACAAAAAGAGGTGTTTTTGAATCTAATTATTTAAAATAAAAACCTCCAAGGTATTTTCTCAAAAGTAGTATTTTTCAAATTATTCCTTAATTATCAATTTTTTTTAAATTTCTAAAAAATTGTACAAAAAATTAAGGAAAACAAAAAGAGGTTTTTGTTAAATATGTCAAAATTAAAAATAATCTCAAAGGAATTATAAAATAGAGTTGTCATACTCGAGATATGAAACAAAAGGTCATTTGAAAATTAGGAGCTCTAGAAAGTGACCCAAAGGGTAGGACCAACCACGAAACCCTAGGAAAATATTTGCAAATAAGATTTATGGCAGATGATAGATGAAAATCATGTATGAATCTAAAGATAATATGCAAATATGAACCCTAATTCAATTAAGGTTTGGACTTGGAGAAGAATAAATCCGATAAATATCATGTCAGGATCAAGTTCACCAAATGATTTATTAAAAATTAAATCTTAATCAAAGGACTGAAATCAAATGAATATACTAGTAACAAGCAAGATCTATCATGCAAGAGACAAACAAGTGCATGCAATAGTGAGATAAGAATGGATTCGCTTATATTCAAAGATTTAGGAGGAGTATGGGTTGGAAATTGAGTGGAATAGGTTGGATCTAGACCGGATATGCTTTGTATGGAAAATAGGATCTAAAAATCCTTTAAGTAGGACCACCCGGATAAGGACAGGATCGCCCAAGCATTGGTGTTTGAACTAGGTGCTAGTGTCCTGGTAAATGCTCTGGTTTGGATCTTCTCAAGGTCCGAACTTGTCTTCTTCCTTTCGCTCTTTGTTGCATCTACTTCATTGTAGGGTTTTATTGTTGCACCTAAACATGAAAAACAAACCGTAGCTACTTGCACAAGGCTCAAGTGAACATTATATGAAATAAATAATGCATATGCTTGAGTTGGACTGACCTCGGCGGTCACCCTAATGTGATTGTCACCGAGCACTGTACTACATTTCAAAATCTATGTAGTTCTAGTGTTTGTGTGATTGAATCATGTCCCTTGAAGTTGGGTTTCCCTTATGCCAGTCACACCAAGATAACAAGATACAACTATTTTCCCCCTTGATGAATGTGTGAGATGAAATTTAGAAAATAACCCCTCCTATGTAGTGAATATTACAGCCCAAATGTAGTCCTTGAATGTCACTCTTTTCCCAAGTATTAAATAATAAGTAATAGCCCCAAGTTGTCCAACCCTTAATAATAGTGAGTAATTCATGTATATGTATGATTCCCTTGTTTGAATTTCATCATTAAAAACCAAAAAGGACAACCCAAAGTGATAAGAAAGGTTTTAGAAAAGATAATAAGTAATGTGGAAATTCAAATTTGAGAAAAGAAGGGAAAAGGATAAAACCACCCAAAAAGGGACAGTAGCGCATGTGCACTCCTATCCTTAATGGGTAGTGTTATCCAAGATTCTCAGAGGATAAAATAGAAAATACAAATTCCGGTCACACGTTAAATTTTCACAAGTAAAATGGCCATTCCAGAAAAGAAAACAACAAGAGTATGGAAAAGATAAAGCAATGTAAAAGGCAAAACAAGTGTTTTTAATGTCTAGTTTTCTTACTTGTGAACCATGCATAGAATAACATACTTAGAGGTGTGATGCAAGTAGTAAGTGAATGATTTCATGTCTATAGTTTTATCAAGAGAGAAAAGTTAAAACTAGTAGCATCAAAGAGTAGAATTACCAAATTTAAGTGTCTATAGTCACATTATAAATATTCAAGTCATATGTGATGGTTATTTCAAATATTTACAACTATTTTAATGTTAAAATCATGAAAAATGTCTAAAAACCTATCTAATTTATCCCCTTATTGGAAATATGAACAAGGAGGAAGGTCTTTACATGGTCCAAAAAATGCTTGCCCAATTTTTGTCATGCTCCCTCTAAGATGATTAACATCTGATACCCGACAATGTCATTATGCCCATGTCTATCAAATGTATAAATGTTGGTATCCTCACATTTTAACAAATTGTTCATTTTATTCATTTTCAACTTCCATCTCATGAAGACGTGATGTTCACCCCAATTAACTTCATTTTCAAATAGAAAATGTGTTATGAACTCAATTACTTGTTTCCATTTCTGGATGACAATAATGGAATTATGAAAACCATAGCTGATAAACTGACCTTTCTATGGTAGGCAAGAAATGTGGTAACAATATTGGCATGTTGGAACTAAAAGTGGCTAATTGGGAAGGCATTTTATGGTGTTATCTAATGAAACCATGCAGATGAGAGCATTTATAATTTTTTTCCTTGGCTAATAAAAATATATAGACACGTAAGATTATACCATTAGTGACCATGCAAAGTCTATCCTCCTTGTTTATACTGCCGAATGACATAGAATTCAGAAATAGGATTTAGTTTGATCCTTGTCACCGTCATTGCCACCTCAACCTATGTTAATGCATCTCTGTTGCAAAAACCACGTGGACAATTCAAATTCTACCATACTTCAACACACTAAATCTCCAACTGTTTGTTTCTTTTAATAACAACCTTCAATCCAATAAGAGCACACCTATCGACATAATAAAGATTTTTTTTTGAAAAAATTAATTTAACTAATGTGTGATTAACATTTAGCAAAAAGAATTCTTATAATCTCTTTACATGTTGCAAATTTTCAACCCTCTAGTGTTAGTTGGGGCTTGGGGCTTATACTATTCCTAAGAAATCGTTTAAAAAAAAATTCTTGGGGCCACATGCAAGATAAAAATAGAAGCAATATGGTACCAACGTCTTGATATTTTCATATGTTTTAGTAATTTTAAAGTTTCATACTACATAATAAAATGGAACATTTTTTAAGAATCTTATTCCTAAATATTCCATTTATCATGCCAAAAATTTATTAAACAAACACACTAATAAATTAGTACTATTTAGTTAGTCTTATACTGACACATTTATTATTTTTTCTAGCAAGTAAGAGGTATACATAATATCCATCGAATATAATAAGTGTAAGTTTATACTAAACATATATTTGTATTTTTATATGTTCGAGCAATTGAAAAAATTAACAATAATAAAGGAGTGAAATATTCGTTAAAATTTTATTTCTCGATATTCTATTTTTAATAACAAAAAATATATATTATGTTTAATTATAGAATTAACAAATTATAATATAGAGAAACAAATTATTTAGTCTCATGTTAACATATTTATTTTTGGTATATTATATATTCGGCTGATCACATTACCCATCTTTATTTTTATTATATGTTGGATCCGTCACATCACCAAGACTTTAATTTTTTTATGAATATTACATTTATCATATCAAAATTTCACAATGAAAATTAAACCAAATTAATATTATAATAATTAATTAGTCTCATACTAATATTTAGTAATTGAACAAATACACTGCTATCCTAACAATGAATTATTCATGCATCGATAATAATAAACACACCAATATCATAACAATTAATCAATGTTGAACCAATAAATGTGAATGTTTTGGAGAAAGGTTTCCAATTAATGGAGCGTAGAGATGGAGTGTCTGAAAAGACTGTAGGAGCTATTACAAAAATTTAGTGTTTGAACAAGTCCTTGGAGTTGTCATGAAATTGGTTGTTAGAACAGGGTCGTTGGGTGTGTTTGAGGGAAGTGACGGAAAGGATAAATGAGCTCAAAGGCCAAAGATAGGAGTAGATGAGTAGGGGGGCTAATAGTGGGAATCCTCTCAACTATATAAAATAGGAGAAGTAAAAAAAAATATCATACATTAAGCAGTGGTGGAGCAAAGTCCATATTTGGGAAAATGCAAAGTATAAATAAGGCTTTGAAAGAGAAGGGAAAACCCTTTGAGTTTAATGAATCAATTTCCTTAGAAATAACTGCCCACCTCCCTAGAAATGAAGCATTTTGTATTGGACATGTTCCTATTTCTCTCTACTGAGTGACACCATCACCTTCCTGAGCAGGGTGTTTGGGCTTCTCGATGCCCATTACTTTCACAAGTGGATGCTCAGGTATTTAGAAACAATGAATAAAAATGTTTCTAATCAGTGTTTTGAATGGGGAGAGATTATCAACAGCACAATCTCAGAGCAGCTTCAACAACTTTCAACAATTGGGATGTTCTATATGAACTCCTATGTGGTATATGTTGTTGCCTCAGAGAGGGACTACCCAGCATTGAATCGGTATGGGGTATGGCCCCAGGTCAAAATATATGAGTACTATCTAGAATTAAGAATGGAGAACAACATAGCCCAATTCAGTAAAGTCAACGACATCTTCTTCTATGATGTCATCTGCCTCTTGAGGCCCAACATGACTTACGGTAGTACGACCAAAAGTGTGGTCACCACCACACAGAAGTGGGGAGCATTATTCACGCAATTCCCCACTTTCACATATCTTAGAGCCGCTAATTTCTTGGGAGAGCACACCAAATTTCCAAGATATGTAAGACCCAAACTGATCCTATTAGAGCTGTCTAGGTAGCTCATCACATACCATGAGAAGTGTTTGAAAACAAAGAAGGGTGGAACTCCATTTCCCCTCACAGTGGGCAGGTACACCTACACTTCACAGAGAAAAGCCCGGGAGATGTTTGCAGAGCTTGAATTACTCAATTTGAAACATAATTTCCTAACAAGGCCAACCTTTGATCCTCATGATTGCCTTCCAAGGGCAAAGATTGATCCAATTCACATCCCTCAGATCGAAGATATCTACATCGATCTATATCACGAAGTTGAGCTCAGACGAAAGGATCACTCCCGCCTGGCCCTGGCTGAGATCATTCAATACGGTGTGGCTATCATCCCAAAGGATTTCTAAGCAACTGATCAAGAAGTTGATCAAGTTTATCTAGACACAGATGGGGACAATTGGCCGTTTGCATAAATTGATAGGAACAAGGCCCCTCAGACTATTGAGGAAAGGGTCAAAGGCACTCTGCAATGCACTAAGCATTGGTGTAAGAAAAATGGTATCATCTACCTTGGGGTAGACTTTACCATGTCTCCCTTGGGTGATGCACCCACCCGGATGAAACACTTGCCTAAAGGCAAAGGAAAAGATATAGAAGGGGAGGCAAGCACTGCTCAGAAAGAAGTTCTTGAGAGCCCTCCTTCCACCGCCAAAGAGCAAGTTTTGGACTTAGTGTCCCCAAGAAAAGAAGAAGCAGCTAGTGCTCCAACAGACACATCCACTTAGGATGTCGTCACTGCTACAATTGGTGAGGTCCCAACCATTCCCTCTCTCGCTCCTCCTTCCCCTCCTCATGTCGCTCAACCAACCACTCCTTTGGTTGTGTCTTCTCTCCCATCTTCTATCGTTCCCCCTCCCTCTTCCTCCATCTTCTCTTCCCTCGCGGATCTGTCCCCTAGCATTTCTTCCCTCATCTCACAGATCCCTTCCACCCCCATGGTTTCCTCTCCTGCAGTCACTCCCAACCCCGTGATCATTAGAGTGTTGGCTTCTTTCTCAATGCCACCACCAAGTGTCTCGACACATTTCCCCATGTCCACTGCAGTTGCTCCTTCTTCCACCCCCATTTCGTCCTCTTCCTCTGGTCCCACTCCCTTAAGTCCATAATGGATCTCCGAACACCTGAGCCAACACAAGAGGAAAGTCCCTATTACACCCATGGACTTCTCCATTATTATGGCTAAAGGGCCTAAGAAGCAAAAGGCTATAACCCACTTCTCTCAAAGCGCTTTAGGTGAAAGGGTTATGGAGATCGCATACCCTGATCTCACAAAGAAGAAAGAAGATTTGTCTTCTATAGATTTTACAGTGAATCAGGTCACGATGGGAACATCATCAGAGAGCCTACAAGGAGAGGCCTTATCCGCAGTGGATGCCCTTTGCAAGAAGCTTCAAGAAGCAAAGGAAGAGAAGAGAATATTAAAAGAACAAAACAAGCATCTTCTCCAAGCCCTGCAAAAGATGGGCAATGCCCCTCCTATGACTGTCACTGACCCTCCTGAAGTTCTTAGTCAGGAGAAGATAAATGAGTACGCCAAGATCGGCAAGCAAGGTGTAGCAGTGTTTTCCTGGAGATAGCAGCTCCTCAAATATAGTGAGGAAGTGATTACAAAGTTCACAGAGCTCTATCAAAATAGAGATCAAGCTAACAAGGAACTCCATACAATAGCAGGGCCTATGTCCAAAGAGTTGGACCATGCCAGGTTGCAACATGAGACGTTCTAGAAGATGCTCGACTACCCAGTCGATGACTTGTTGAAATTCAGTGTCTTTGATCACCCGCGAGTACCCAACAAAGTTTTTGTTTCTTTAGACTATCGGGTTGACCAAATGGATTTTGTCTTAGAAAAGACAGACAAAATCAAGGAGGAAGCCCTGGATGCCATGCATCAAATGGAGTAGATCATCTTAAGAATGTCTCCAGGGTTACTCGGTGCATCATACGCCTTGAGGAAGGCAGATGATACTATTTGGATTTTCAAGGAAATTGTGTCGCAGGGTATAGCGATAGAGGCCACTTTTGATATAGAATCTATCAACAACCTTCTGGCCTGCCGTGACTTTGTTGGATACCTGATGGAGGTAGGCAATGATTATTTCAAACTCCTAGAAAGACTCAGAGATGAACGGGAGACTTACAAAGTCATCGGAGATCACACCAAGGGCCTTGCTCAGGATCAACTTCAAGCGATGGTAAGCAAGTTCATGGAGTATCGAGCTCAATTTCACATTACCTTTCTTGAGCAGAATTGAGACACTCCTTTCAAGCCAAGGGATGACGACAAATAGGCTCCTTCCTCCTGGGATTAATCCCATTTTTGTAAAAGTATTTAAAAGTATGTTGGCGCAAATGATGACATCATCCATGTTGCACCATTTGATGTTGTCATCCACAAAATTACCCCAAAGTCAACATTTGACTTTTAGATATTTTGTAGATATTTTGTAAATAGTTGTTGGCTACTTTTTGATTTCTTTCTCCTTCTCCTTCTATAAATACTTGGATACTTGTAGTATTCAAGGGTGAGCAAATTTGTATGAAAAATAGAAGTGAGGAGAGAAAGACTTTGAGCTTTCTTGTAACAGAACAACTTATTAATACAAAAATTGAGACTTTGTGCTGAATCCTATGTTATGTGTTAGATCTTTCTTAAGTTAGATCTGCATGTTTATTCTGTTGGATTCAACTATGCTTTTGTCATTTGTTTATCACTATTACTTTATTTGTTTATGTGAGTAAGTTTGGCTCTGTTTACTACCGGCCCAAAACATAAACCCTCTTATCTTTCTACTTTGGAATTCATTTCTTTTCTCCCTTCAAATCCATCTTTCTTCTATTCCTTCCTTCATTCATTTTTGTTCTTCGTCGGAACTAACTCTACTGGGATGAGATCCCACACCCCCTAAAGGTAGAATACTGTAAGACTTGCACAAATTCCTACTAGTAGAATAGCAATAAACTAGTTTTGATTTGCTATCTCAAAGAGGGGCTATGCCCTGCACACTGTTGGCCTGTCTATCCATAGATCTGCCCACCCGATAGATTTTCAGACCAACAAAACCTCACCCATAGAGAGAATTTTTGGTGAACCCCAAAAGTGTTTTTCCTCTCATAATCCTCTCTCAAGTCACCATCCTTCCTCTCTTTTGTCTCATGTGAGTGAATTTGGGATTTGGTAACATGCTTTTGGGGGATTGCATTTTTTTGAATTTCTTCTTCTTGCATTTATTGTTGTGTGGGTACTTGGATGGGGACTTTGATGAGTAGAATGTGCCTAGTTGGAGCTTGGGTGACACATGTCACCCTCCCATGGGATTTGGGATTTGGAGAGCTTGTTCTATTTCTATCCCCATTTTTGAAATTTTGGAGTTTTTTGTGAGTTTTTAGAGGATATTTTGGAGAAGGATTCTTGGCTTACTTGGAGATAGAGCTTGTGTGGAGTCCATAGGAACATTGGGATCTTGAGGAATTTGTCTTGATTTTAAGGTAGGGTCACTTATTTTCTTAGTTTCATTTGTAAATGAAATGCATGTACACCTTGTTAAAATTGATGATGGTTTATAATGTTTATTTTGGGTATGAGAATTAGATTTTTTTGTTTTCCCTTAATATTGTTGGTATTTTGGTTTTATCCCTCCACCCCTAAACAAGAGTGGATTTGGGAAGGGGAAATGATCATTTCTTCATTCTCATTTGATCTTGGGGAAGCCATGAGGTATCTTGTATTTTAATACCTTCCTTGGGGGAAGTAGGAGGCATTTACATTTGAATTGGAAATCCCCTCCTATCCTTTCCAAGGAAGCATGTAAGGCTCAAATATCCTTGGCAAGGAGGAGGATATGGAGTTATAAGGAGTTACTATATTTGGAGGATGACCTTGGCATATATGTTACACTTTTGGTTTTGGGGTCCATTCTTCCCCTCTTCCCATTTCCTTTATTCTTGGTCTCTTTGGTGTTTAAGTCATATTGTGATTTTGTGGAGGTTGGATTCTTCCTTCTTGTTTTTCTTGTTTGGTTAAGTTGGAGAATTGTTGTTTTCTTTGACATCTTGATGGCATGATACTTCTCTTTCCCATGAGCTAGGGGGAGGCTAGCATGCATTATCTTGGGAGAAAGACATGTAATGATGTCTATGGTTGGGATGTTTTCAAGGCTTCTTCGTTGTGGTGTTTGGAATACTTGGAAAAATTGGAGCTTGGAGCTATGTTTGGAGTCATTCTTGGGTTTCTTGTTAGAGGATAGACATTTAAAAGTTTAATTTTTGGGCATGTTGTTCCCGCATAGTGGGAGGCTTGTAGGCTTGTATTTTACAAGTGTTGTTCTATTATACTTGTTTAAAGCAAATCTGAATTCTATTGCTCTCTTGGAGACTTGTTGTAAGGTTTGGGAAATCTTACTTTTGGGGAGAATTCTAATGGGAAATTTGAATGTGTTGTTTGGGAAATTTTTATTATATTATCCCCATTGGGTTTTTCTATTTGAAATGCAAGAAAATGTGGGCTTGAATGGTCATCATATTGTTTTGAACAAGTTGATCTCTCTTACCAGTATAAATGTTTTATTTTCATTTTTTAATTCTATGGAAACATTGTTGTGGAATGGTATGATCTCTTGCATGAGTATGAGAAAGATTAAGTAATTTATAGGTTTGTGATTTGGTTTAAAACATGTGAAAATATTTATTTTGTTGTGCATTTCCAACTTAATGGAGAATCTAGATTTTATTGTGAGATATTATCTCCTCTCAACTTGTATGCTAAGTGCCTTTTAAACATAATGATTAAAACTAACATTATGATAGTAGTAAAGACATTGATTTTGGGAAATGCTCATATTCTTGCAGCTTGGTTGTATTGTATTATAGCTACCCATAGAATTCGATATATGTATATATATGTATATATATATACATACATACAAATATATATATATATATATATATATATATATACATATATAAGTATATATATTATATAAAAATAAAAACTACCATGGCTTCATAAGCATTTGTTTTCTCTCTTATAACTTGATATATTTGGAAAATCTTTGTTAACTAGTTGTAATCCAAAAATTATGGTATTAATTTTAATCTCGTTGAAAACTTGAATTTTATACTTATATATATGGTGTTAAATTTAAGAAATCCGTTTTAACTCTAAGGGACGAACATGTAATAAAGATTTATTTAAAATAGAGTGGGGGATAGGGTTTGGGGAGGGTCCCATCCATGATCGTGACCTTGCCCAAACCTTACCCCCATACATTGGGGACAGGGGTTGGGGAGGGGCCGCAACCCATTCCCAAGCCATGTCCCCTCCTTTATAACCTACATAGTCCGCCACAGTTGGCCAACCCACCCTTGGTTTATAATGCCATGATTTTTTCATTATTATTATTTGTAAATACACACACACACACACACACACACACACACACATGTATATGGATATATATAAAAATATATATGGATATATGGTCCTTTATACGTGTGTTTAAAATGTGTGAGCTTATAAAGGACCATATATCCATATATATGATTAAAAATATCCATATACACGTGTGTGTGTGTGTGTGTGTGTGTGTGTGTGTGTGTGTGTGTGTGTGTGTGTGTGTGTGTGTGTGTGTGTGTGTGTTCACACCCACTTATCCGTGGATTTAGATCCACAAGTAAATAAATTTATTTTACCCACAAATAAAATGGATATAAGATTAGAACTGGAGTTATAAAAATCCATAAAAATAAACCAGATATTCAAACAATAAGAAATATTTTCGCATTTTATCCTCCTTCAACTTCCATGAAAGCTCCACAAAGAAACTTGTAACAAACCAGAGAATAGAAAAGACTAAAAATGAGAAAATGAGTTAATAAAATAAAGTTAAGGAAGAAATATCTTCCAATAGGAATTTTAGGGCATCCTAGCTCAATCCTAAGATTTAAGGTAGAGATCCTTTCAATCCAAAGGCTCTCCTTTAACCTGGGATGTTCACTTGTAAGTGGGTCCCATGGTGGTTCTTCCCACTTGCAAGTGGACATTCAAATTTAAAGTTGGGAGATTAATTTCATGGTGTTTTAAAAATTAAGTTTAATTAATTTAAAGAGCATGGGTCTATGGGACCCCCTTTAATTAAACCTTAAGGGTTGTAGACACCTATAATTTTGTCTACATGATCTTATTACTAAGATCATACTAATTATCCTAGTCTCGTGTTAATTTACTACACTACACTAGTAAATTACCCTTTCTAACCTCTCCTACACCCCTAAACCCTGATAATCCCTCTCTAACTAGCTTCTATAAGCTTGTTTCCCTTTAATTAACCTTGTTTAGGTTAATTAACCCTCTTATTGAATTTCTAAGAAGGATTTGACTTTCTAAACAAATATCTTACCTTTCCAAATAGCCACTTAGCTTCCTAAAATCCTATTCACACCTCCAAATATGTTTTTCTAAAAATAAACTTTTTGACTCCTTTTTAGTCCCACATGCATCCAAAACATCCTTTTCTCAAATCCAAAAACTATAAATAGAGGGATACCCCTCCCACCTTTTCCTAAGAACACTCTCTCTCTCTCTTATTTTTGATTTAAGCCATTTTAGGTCTCTTAGAGTTATTTCATAGTTTATTTGAGCTATTTGGTAATCCATTTTAAAGCTTTAGGTAAATGGGAGAAGCCATTAATGGTGAGCTTCCATTCTTAAGCTTTTGAAACATCAACAATCACAAAATTGATTGCTAGATCTTTAATAGGTTCATTTATTGATAGCTTTCATGGAGTAGAGAACTAATATAGTCATGTTTAGAGGTTGATTGTTTGTTTCAAGATTTATATATGCATGCAAATAGGTAGCTCTTGCTTATCTCTAATCTTGATGGTCATTGAGTTGTTTGTTTAAAGATTTTGGGGCCTCTTTTGTGTTCTTACCCCATTTTATAAGCTTTTACAAACTTTTCATTGCACACATTTGGCACGCCCGGTGGGACTTACTCCATAGTCCTTTTAAAAATATTTTCTAGGCTTTACATGTCCATTTTTAATCATTTTAAAGCTTTCTAGGGTTAAAAGGATTGTCTTTTAATAGATTTCATGTTTTAAACAAGCTAAATCTCCCTTTTTTCTTAAGCATTTAATGAGTCTAGCTAGAAATAGGTTTCCATGATCAACAACTAACTTGTTTGCTTCTAAAAAAATTTCATTTCCATGGGTTTTCAGGATTTTATAGGGGTACACGTAGGTGTATTGGATCAGAGTGTCTCTGTCGAAATGGACATGCACCCATTCGAGCTGGCCATGCACCCATCTAGTTATATTTTACATTGTCAGTCCATTTACAAAGGGTCACATACTTGTTGCACTATTGGTGTATCCATTGACTGGCACGCGTATCCATGTCTCTAGATGTGTAGGTGTATTTTTACATACTGTACTAACTATTATTTTTAGCTTGCAGAGGCGTATCCATCGGAAAGGAAGTGTATCCGTTGAAACCCTAGTGTATCCATTGTTCTACCCACGCAAGTGTTGGACCTCACTGTCATATTCTTATTGCCATGCGTACTCATCAGTTGGGGCACGTATCCACTAGTTGGGATGTGTGCATGCATCAGTATAGGCACGCAGGTGTCTGTGTTAAAAATTGAAAATTTTTCCCGAGTTGTAAGATCAAAATTTATAGTTTTGTTGGTTGTTTGTAGGTTCTAATATATGATTGCAGGGTTCCTTTGATTTTGTTTTGACTAGCTTAGTTAAGTGTTTCATTTTTTTTAGTTGATAGAGGTTTTCAAAGTGTGTATGCTCTTCCCTCGCACCTTCTAGGTGATCTTGGGAACCAAAAACACTTCCAAAACCTTCTTATTGACTTTCAAAACACTTGCTTTATGCTTCATAATGGATTAAAGTTCAAAATTGGTAAAAACAAATTCCTTTTTCCCAAAAAAACTTCAAGTATTTTCCATTATTTTATAGTTGAGTTTGTCGTGTTGTGTATGCTCTTCCCTCACACCTCTTTTGGTGATCTTGGGAATCAAAAGCAACACGTGAACTCTCTTTTTTATCTTTTGGAAAATTACTAACTCTTTGCATGTAGAACCAAAACTCATTTGTCAAAGAAAGGAGTTTCGAAACACAAACCTACTAATACATGTTTGATTACAGGTTGCCAAATGGTGTGCTACTTAAAACCACATTAATGTAAGTAAGATAAAAAACACACCACATACATCACACTGTATTGCAGGTTTTGGAAAAGGGTACGTCCCTATCCACTCAACTAGAACATAACCCCTTTGGCATAACACCTTAAGCTACAACAATGGGGGTGGTTCTAGGAACCCTAAAGTAATCCACCACTGAGTAACCTCGTGGATGAAATAGGAAGTGCTCCGCTTACCCACTTGACTAGTTTTTACATTGTGAGTTAGAGTCAAAGTTGTTTGTATCGTGACCCCAGTGAGAATACGCGTGAACACATTTATTGCTCATCGTATTTGAAGGGGGTAAAGTAAAGCCGAGATACTCCTTGGGAAACCTTGGTAAATCAAGCTCACATTTAGACAAACTATTGACACCTAGTTGAGTGATCTACTTAGGAAAGCCATTTTGTCTTGGAGCCCACTTTACTAGTCCATTATCGTGTCTTGTCAAACCATCACAAAGTGACGACTTACTTGGAGTCTAAACCTTGTTTTTCAAACAAGGAAAAGAGTCCACTTAAGTTAGATCTAAGTGTCATTCATCGTGAGATTTATGATGTATCACTTAGCTTAGTTTCTTTCTCACCTTAGGACGAGGTGAAACTCTACCCAAGTGACGCTTAGTTTATTTCCACCTCATTTGGTCTATACCCTTGCATTCTTGTTGCCCATTTGGGATGAGAAGGAGGCATACCTTGTGAGTGTTATCATAGATGGTATTTGCCACTTTTTTGTCTATTTATGCCCATCCATGTTTACGGCTGGGTTGTTAAATGTCTAAAGTGTGTAAGTACATTTTCACGTCTTTGATAGTCCTTTGATCTTGATTTCAAGATTATCTTCATAGCTAGGATTTCATTTCATCATTATTTCCCCTTGAGTTGTTATTTTTTGCTCACATTTTAGCTATACAATTATGGTACTTACATCTTGTTTTCATTTTTGAGAACTTGGTATAAGTTTCTTTATTGTATCGTTACGTTGCTCGCACAGATAATAACTTCTGGCTATACTTGTACTTAGTTTTGATTCCAACATCATCTAAGTCTTTTGAGAGTGTTGATACTGGCTTTGTTTATATCATGATGACATCATCTTGATACTAACACCTTGCTTGCTTGGTTAACGTATCAAAATAGTGTTGTTATGATATCCACATTCACAACTTCCATTATCAAAAACTTAGGTTTTGTCGGCATTTGAACTTGTCATAGTATATCTTGTGGAGAGATTGTGTCAATGTCACTTTGGTACTTAGGTCTTGTTGGAATTCTAACTCAACCTATATGTTGATAGGGTATTGTCACTATCTATCTTGTGCCCATCGTTGAGATCATAGCTTAGGGCATACTCTTTCTAAAAAAATAGTTTAAGTGATTTTTTGGTTTGTTAGAGTGTTCGTGTGATTGTTCCTAGAACAATAACAATTACATAACATTACATTTATGACACACTAGGATATTTAGACTTTAGATGACTTACACGACATACACCTAGGTTTCATACAACTTTGAATACATTTAGACAAAACCTAGTACAACTTTGACTAGTAATGCCAAGAATTATGAAAATGGCATCTAAACCAAACGAGCGTGACTTGGAAGAAAATCCTTTTGCATCATTCCCATTCAACGGTAATAACTTAGCACCTCTCTTTTCACAAGTCAAAGACATAGAACCTTTGGTCGATCATAGCGGAGAAGAATCTGATTCTTTCGAAGAACAACATAAGTTAGACCTAGTTCACTTTGACGAGCTCCTTTATTATAACAAAGATCAAGTACTCACAAGAGTTCTTGAGTTAGGAGCCAAGCTTCCACAAGAGCGTGAAGTGGAGACTAAAACCATTAACCATAAAATGGAAGAGCAACCATCCCTCTTGGACATGGATAACCCCTTTGACGTAGGGTATGCTTCCACTTCTGGAAAACATAACAAAAATGTTGAAGAAGACCCATCAAAACCAACAGGTGATTCACGAAGACCTTATTCTAAGGCTTCACGCAAAGTAAAAGTTGAACATGAGCGCAAAGGCTCACCACCTCCTAGGTTTGATGAAGAAGATGATCCCTTAGTTGAAGAAGAGATCCTCCAAAAATAGATATTGAAACTTAGTCAAAAGTTAGCAAACTTGGGTTCTTCAAGTAGGAATGTGCATAAAGATAAACTCAAGACAAAATCTGGTGAGTTTCACTTTGATCCATATGATGACACAACTTTCAAAGTTGCTAAGGTAAATAGACTGGTATCACCTACAAAGGAACAACTCATTCAACAGGAGTTATAATCGATGAAAAATACGCTTACTACGCTACAAGAAAGTAATGTAGGACACAGTAGGAAATACCTATATGAAGAGCTATGTCCTTACCCCTTTGATAAGGATATGTTGCAACAACCATTTCCAAAACATTTCACCATCCCTAAGTTCGACAAGTATAAAAGCAAAGGTGATCCTCATGATCACATCAAAGACTTCTACATGGCTTGTCAAGAGGTTGCATACAATGATAATTTCCTAATACGATTATTTCCTTGCAGCCTAGGAGCACTGGCGTTAGAATGGGTTTTTAGTATACCCAAGGGATCCATTACACATGGCCCACACTAGCCAAAAATTTTGTGTGACATTACTCCTTCAATATGGAGAATGATATCACCATGAACAACCTTTGCAACATAAAATAGAAACCTAATGAGACCTTTGTGGGCTTCTTACAATGATGGCATGGATTGGCAAGTCATTTCCCTTGTGCCCTGCCAGAAAAATAGCTAGTAAGCATATTCATCCCTAACTTAAACCCAGAAATAGCCTTTCATTTACAAATGCACTACGGCTCTAACTTCGAAGAAGTTATAGAGAAAGGTAGTCAAATTGAAAAGGCTCTCATTGTGAAGGGTACACTTAAACCGGTCATAAAGGACAAACATGAAACAAAACCCTCAGATAAACCAAAATTCTTCAACAAAAACAAACATGTCATTGGCGATGACATTACAAACTCCAAAAGAGTCCAAATTGTACAGATTGGTCCACTTCTAAAGCTTTCACAAGGACCTCACCCAAAGGAACCTACAAAACATATGTTTACACCACTAACTGAATCACTATCTGCCATACTTAAATAGTTAGATGTGGTGAACATGGTGCAGTACCCAACCGTGACAGTACCATATCCAGAAGATGCTCCAAAACTAGGTTGGTTCAATGAACACTAAATTATTATTTCAAAGAACATATTGTGATTTCCATTGTGTCAAAGGACACAAAAATGATAGGTGATTGAGATTTAGACATTATATATAAGACCTCATCGAAGAGGGAAAGATTTCCATAGATTCACCCCCTAACTAAGGATAGGGTCCGAATGAGAAAATGGGTATATTCAAAGAGATCTTTCCTAACCATGCAGATAATAAATACAAGAAGCCATATCATGGAAAAAATTCTAATGACTATAGGACTGCTGCCTATGTTTATCCAACTAATGATAGTCCCTTTGATTCCCTTATAGGTTGTATCCATTCATCTGATGAACAGGTTAATACTATTAGGATTTTAGAAAAGAGTTGTGTGGTAGGTACACGACGTGCTTGTTTGATCATACCAGATCCCCTACCTATTCCTCAGGAAGGTCATTACAATTTAATAGAACAGTTGGAGAAGACACCAGCTAGGATATCAATTTTAGATCTCCTCAAAATCTCTACTGCTCATAAAAACATATTATATAAAACACTGCAGAGTTCAGGAGTCTCCATAGATGTAGATCCCATGCACCTTCAAGTGATGATTGCACACCTTGATTCCAATGATCATATCACTTTTGATCACACTGCAATCCCACGTAATGACCTAGAGCACAACTTACCCCTATACCTAGAAGTAGTTGTTACTCATCATAAGATCAAGAGAGTACTTGTGGATGGTGGATCCGGTTTAAATATTTGCACTTTGAAGCTGGTTAAGTAGTTGGGCCATTCAGAAATAGATCTAGGGGCTAAAACTATTACAATCACAATGTATGATAATGAGGAACGTGAGTCAGTAGGTACTATAGTAGTTCCTATGGAAGTGGGGCCAACATGTCACGATACGAATTTCCATGTCCTTGACCTAGATCTTCCCTATAACATGCTCTTGGGATGCCCATGGATTCACACCATGTAGGATATTCCCTCCACATTTCATCAGTGTATCAAGATGTGCCATGGAGGAAAAATAATCACCATTCAGGGTGATCCAGAACCATTCACACATTGTAGGGCATTGCAAATTTTTTCTCATGTGTGGCCTATGAATGTCCTTCTATAGATATTGTTGTTCCCTTATAGACAGAGGCTATAAAGGAACATGTGTGGATCTAGATACACTCACTCCTTGTAATCAGAACTTTCCTTCATTGGTCAACCCTTTCTCATCATGGGAGGAAACATCTGCAAAGTATGGCCCGGGTGAGTAGTTTACTCTTCAGCAGGCCTTACTGATATCAGATCTTTCAGTATCACCCAGGACATGGGGAAAACCTTACTTTCAATTCAAAAGCACTAGAGATAGATGCCCTGAACCCTTTGAGAGATTCATCCCTAGTGGTCTCTTGTCTGAGGAAAAGATGTTAGAAGATCCCACCAGGAGAGTACCTAAGGGTACCATGGCATCATGCCATCAAGCCCCGTAGTATATCAAAGGCCACCACATGATGTATGTCATGGGTTACAATGGGTTTGGATGCGGTATCAATGCACAAGGATGGTTAGAACCCATTCCTATCCCTCATTTCAAATCTAACAAACATGGCCTTAGAATTAGACCTCATGATGATCCACCCTTTGAGATCGATGCCACCTCTTCTGAACGTGAGGATGGCTCATCTCATTCAGATAGTGACGTGGATTCCCAATGTAGCCTCTACGAGGATCTTGCCTCCACGAACCTATTCCCTGATTCAGCTGTTTTTACCTTATCCAGATCAAATTCCCAAACCAATTATCAAGTAACCCTTATATATCCAAAACTTGTAGATTGGGATCAACAATTTCATGTGCCACTCGATTTCTTTGAAAATGATGAGGCATTCACATAATTCATGGGACTCAGGGATTCTATTTCAACTGGGGATCATAAGAAAGGATTTTCCATCAAACTAGACACTTGTGCATACTTTGGAGAAGAAGAAGAGATGTGTGGATGCTTGAGTAAGAAGGTTGTAAGAAAGAATAAGAATACATCAGAGAAGCCTTGTGGGAAGAACAAGTGCAAGTCTCATAGTGACAAACTTTTTGAGACCCTAGTAGATAAGCAAAATGAAGAAATCATAGAAAAGGTGGAATATCCTTATAAAGATGATCTCACACCTCCTATCAAGGTTTATCTTACTCTTCCCCCTGATCCTACATGGATGGAGGATGCTTCCAAAATTCTTGTAGAAGAAATGATCAGTGTCAATATTGGCTCAGAAGAGGAGCCTAGAATGATAAAGTTGGGAGCTTCACTCTCAGCACAAGAACAAAAGGTTTTTGTGGAACTATTACCAGAATATACAGATATATTTGTGTGGTCATATATAGATATGCCTGGTTTGGACCTAGACTTAGTCGTGCACAACCTTGTTGTGCACCCAGATGCCAAACCTATCAAGTAGAAATTGAGAAAGATGCACCCCAAGGTTGCACTACTTGTCAAAGAGGAACTTGAAAAGTTATTAGCTGTTGATTTTATTAAACCCATTGACTATTCGGATTGGATATCCAACATAGTCCCAGTTCAGAAGAAGCCGATTGGTATAAGAATTTCACCGAATTCCATGACATCAATAAAGCATGTCCCAAAGATGAATTTCCCTTGCCATATATTGATATGATCATCGATTCTACCATGGTTATGAAATGTTGTCTTTTATGCATTGTTTCTCAGGGTATAACCAGATCCGAATTGTAGAGGAGGATCAGCATAAGACTGCTTTCATTTCCCCTTGGCAGAAATTTTGTTACAAGGTCATGCCTTTTGGGACTCAAGAATGTCGGGGCCACCTATCAACACACAATAATAGTCCTCTTCCATGACATGATGAATGAAATCATTGAAGATCACTTCGATGATATTTTATCAAAATATAAAACCAGAGGAGAGCACCTGAAGTGCTGAGACATATTTTCCAGCATCTCCAAGATTACAAAGTGCATTTGAATCCTAGGAAGTGTGTCTTTGGCATTTTGTCAGGGAAGCTCCTAGGTTTCATCATTTCACAGAGAGGAATAGAGGTGGATCCTGCAAAAGTTACAAGCTATCACAGAAATGCCTCCACCTACAAATCTCAAACAACTAAGAAGTTTACAAGGAAATATTTAGGCAAATCCATCATTTCATTTCACAACTTGTGGATAAGTGCCATCCATTTACACATCTCCTCAAGAAAGATGTTACATTTAACTGGGGACCAGATTGTCAAAAGGCATTTGAACTGCTTAAACAATACCTTGTCAACCCACCTGTACTCATGCCACCTACCCCAGGAAAACCTCTCCTATTGTATATTTTAGCTACCCAATTTGTTATTGGTGCACTGCTTGCCCAATATGACCTAGACCATAGAGAAAGAGCAATTTATTACCTTAGTCACACCTTGATTGCCTATGAATTGAATTACCCATAGATTGAAAAGGCCTACCTGGCAGTTGTCTTTTCCTTTCAGAAACTGTGTCATTATCTCCTTAACAATAAAACCAAGATAATATCCAAAGTTGACCCTCTCAAGTACCTTTTATCCAAACTCTCCCTTATAGGATGAATGGCTAATTGGATCATTCTCCTGAGTGAATTTGATATTGAGTTTGTTAACCAAAAGTTGTTGAAAGGACAGGTATTGGCCGATCAGTTGGCAGAAGCTCCTCTACCAGGAATGGAACCTTTGTGTCTGGATCTTCCAGATGCATCCATGATGTATGTTGAAGAGTCTGTTGAATGGAAAGTTCATTTTGATGGATCATTCACCTTCCATGGATCTAGAGCAGGAGTCATGCTCATCACTCCCACAGGGGAGGTCATTCCAAGGGCATTTCATTTGGGATTCCCTTGCACTAATAACATTACAAAATATGAAGCACTCATTGTTGGCCTTAAGTTGGCTATCACTTGGAATATCATATAGTTATGAGTCATTGGTGACTCCCAACTTATTATTAAACAAGTTAATGATGAGTATAAGGTTAAAGATGAAAATATTATTCCATACAAGAAATTGGTTGAAACCTTGAAAGAATATTTTGTACAGGTTATCTTTGAACAAAAACCAAGGTCACACAATAGATCAGTGGATGTCATGGCTACCATCAGATCACTGTTACACATTCTACCTCAGAAAGTAAAATGTCATTCTTTGTAGAGCATTTATGAGTTCCCGCATATGACATGCCAGAGTCATGTTTGGCATGTGAAGTTGTTGGTCCCTTCTCCCCTTGGTATGACCCTATATTTAGATATTTTCCCCCAAACATTACCCATTCTGAGAAGAAAGCTCTTATCCATTGTATAGCCCATTACACCCTCCTAGGAGGCACCCTCTATCATCATGGCTACGATGGGAATCTACTTCATTGTTTAGATGTTACTGAATCAGTCCACGCTATTAAAGAAGTGCACAGAGGTATTTGTGGAGCACACACTAGCGGCATGGTCTTGGCTAAGAAACTCTTAAGAGTGGGCTATTATTGGCCCACCATGGAAGCAAACTATTGTAATTTTGTAAATAAATGTGAGCTATGTCAAAAATATGGCAACTTAATACATGCGCCAGCACAGGCTTTGCAGCCTATCGCAACACCTTGGTCATTTTCTAGGTGGGGACTAGATCTCATAGGGAAGCTCCATCCTACCTCATCAGATGGTCATACCCACATTATTACCACCACCGAGTATTTCACTAAATGGGTAGAGGTTGTACCTCTCACTTATGTCACTGGTGCACAAATTTCCAAGTTCATTATGAATCACCTCATTTTCCGCTACGACATCCCTTCCGCCATTGTCACTGATAATGGTAAGTCCTTCAAAAATAAAATGGTCAAAGCGTTATGTCAATGCTTTCATATTCAACTCAAGTGGTCCACCCCCTATTACCCTCAAGGTAATGGACAAGCCAAGGCCACCAATAAAACTCTTGTCCAGATCATGGAGAAAATGGTAAGTAAGACTGGTCATAATTGGCACTTACAGATACATCCTACCCTCTGGGCCTATCAAACTTCCATCCGCACTCCTACTGGTGTGACCCCATATTCACTAGTCTATGGCACTGAGGCCATCATACCCTTGGAAGTGGAGCTTCCCTCCCTGAGAATATCACTCTGGGACTATCTTGATAAGGATGAAGACTATAGAGTTGCTCGGCTAGCAGAGCTAGAGTTGTTGGATGAGAAGCGTATGAGAGTGCTTAATCACCTGAAGGTTTACCAAAAAAGAGTGTCAAGAGGATATAACAAATGGATCATTCATCATGAATTTGATATAGGTGATCTTGTTCTAAAATAAAATCAGAAAAACACTGTCAAGGATAGAGAAAAGAAAGGAAAATTTGAGGCTAACTGGTTAGGGCCTTATGTGGTGGTTGTTAAATATGGATCAGGAGCTTATAAACTTGCATATTCAAGATGGTGAAGAGCTTCCAGAACCTATGAATGCCATGCATCTCAAGTGGTTATATGCTTAAGCATGGTGCAAATATCAGAAAATACCTAAAAAGTAGAAAAAGAAAGAAAAAAAGCAAAAAATCAAAAAAAATCAAGAAAACAGTAAAGAAAAAATAGGTCATCCAAGTGTGAAAACCACGCAATTGTGGCGCATTGGATTGGTCCTTGGGTGAAAACTAGTTTCCGGCACTCAAGGAGGGTTCACTGTTCACAAGTTACTCTTACATTTGGACAAATAACTATTACTTCTGTGTAGGATTGGTTTCCCTCGTCTTGTCTAGGAATCTTCCTTGCATCTACTTCGCCAAGCCATGATCTGGCTTGTTTGTTCTTATATCTACGTGAAGGAGTTGCCTTTGTATATTCCCATCTAACATTGGGGGAACCTTCACATTTCACCTTCTTGAACATACACACATGGCATTCTACCTTTTGTATATTCCCACATCACGTTGGGGGCATCCATGCTTCTTTGTCATTATACATCACTTTCAAAACAAGCCTTAGAAAACACAAAAACATTTAAAAAAGATATACAAAAATATAAAACATTCAAAATACCCCTTCTAGGGATGATGCTACATCAATTAGAATAACATTGTCTCTAGGAAACCCCAAAAACAATGTGAACAGTAGCCTTGAAAAGTTGTCTTTTACGATGACACCAAAAAACAATAGAAAGAATATCAAAACTATCCCGCAAAAACAGAGTCTTAGTTTGCTTGCTTTAGTTTTCAGTTTGTAGAATGTTGATTACATTTTATTTCCATGTTGTATACGTTACATTGGATTCATTTGAGTCTTAGGTTAAGTTTCTTCTTAGTATATACTATTGCATTTAGTTCATTTCTATCATGTATATGTTTACATTTATAAATGCTTGTATTGTTTTCATTCATTTTGTTTCCATTGCATTGTGTGATATGTTTACAGGATTCAAAGGAGATAAATAAAAACTCAATAATTAGAAACAGAGAAAATAGATTAATCTCTTAAATGCTTACTTTATAGTTAATAGAGTGTTCACTTAATTCGTTATGTTAGATTCACTTTGCATGCTTGTGATTGTTTATAGTATGTTAGTTTGTAATTAGGTTGTGCTTGTAAATGGATTGTACAAATTGTTGTCATCATTACATATATCACATCTATCATCTATCATTTCTCATCACATCTAACACCATCTATACATCATATATACCAAATAAAATGCTAAAGTCTTACATCAAGTATGTATGCTAAGCTAATAATCACATATCGTATCATTAATGAGGGCAAGAGGGGTTACACATAATCACAAATCTATCCCCCCCACACCAATATCATCTATATCATCCCATATACTAAAACATCTACCAAAGTATCTCATGTACAAAACATATGATATTATCTAAGGATATATCATCAATCTACAACATATGATGTAACATCATCACAATCTATCAGGATACATACATGAGAAATGAAATCATACAACATCATGATATACTCATCATACATCTATAAACATGAATCATCATCATAGAGCATATAAAAACATGACAATATAAACCATCAAATGTCCATATATACATATGTAAATATCTGTCTCAAAATAAGATATACATCATTGATACAAAATCTGCCATCAAAAGGGCATGAATCAAAATTGAGTCTTCATCACGAGGCATAATAAAAAATTATACATCCGTACATACATCGATCAAAATAAACCTTCATAAGAGGCATGTATACATACATATATTAGTACAATAAGAGAGAGTCAACCATGACTCTTGCCCTCTCTTGGGCTGCTTGGTCTATGTCCTAGAGGATGAAATGACAACTGGTGTGATGGGGCGGCTCCAGGTGTACCACCGTACTGTCCAGTTGGCTTGTACTGATCTAACCGACCGCCCTGGCCCTCGTGACCTAGATCCTATCCTACTCACACTTAGCTGATCAAACGGAGTCACTCTTTATCCCTCTGGAACTACGTGATGGTAGGAAACCTTGTAATATGAGGCCTTGCCACTAGCTCTCATGATATCCTATATCATCTTTGTGTCACCGAAATTCATGGCTACCTGTAAAACATAATCTTGCTCCCTTGTCAATATACCAATATCAGCATGGGCCTTGTCTCAAAGTGGCGAACTACAATCTATGTCTATTGTAATGGTCTAGACCTAGGCCCATGCTTGATCTCTCTGAATAGTAATACCCTGCACCTACGCCTGGGCATGGTCCCATTGTGCAGTGATCCCTTGTTCATGTGTCTGCACCTGATGTAAGAGGCTCAATATCTAAGCACCCTGCACCACTAGCTGCCATATCTACTGCTGCAATGTGACCCCATCTCTACCCTGAGCAGCCTGGGATCTCGCCTAGTCTCTCTCTATTGTCACGGCCTATAGTTGTGCTCTAGCTTGATCTCACTTGGTTAACACTTGTAACTTGTATCAATCACCTGTAATTGTTGCTGAAGCGCAACTAACTTCCATCATCTCCACCACCACCTAGAGCATGAGGTGGTGGACCCTGCTTGCGGAAACACCTGTTATAATGGAATGTATACCCCCACTAGAACTCCTACTGGAGGTAACTGTATATCAAGAACCTGGGGCACCTGTCTCTGCCTAGGCCTAGGCCCCTGTATGTGTGGCTATTGTAGTGGAGGACCATGTCCCCCACCTCCATCATGATGTGGTCCATCAAAAGGATCATCATCCTCATCATCATCTCCATCATCCCCACCACCCTCATCACCACTTCTAGGAGGCCCCACAAGAGGTTCTCTCACTCCTGCATCCCACGTTGCTCTAGGAATCATCAATCAATGAGGTAAAACTATGTGGTACCACGAAGCATACTTTGTTGTACAACTCAAATCCTTGACCTATCTCAAAGGTAACCACATAACTGGCACCATTTGTAAATAGTTGGCCAAGGCTCTGTCTCTGGTGATCTATGGCCCCATATCAACATACTCTTGGGCCCTACAAGCATACACATATCTGGCGCTTGTACATCCTGTATAAGGCCAAACTATCTCTCGCACCGATCAAATCTATAAAACTCCCACATATAGCTATGACTTCCCAACATAAAGTGCTCCATGGTTGCTATACTCATCTCTAAGCCATCCTCAAGCCACTGGAAATGTCTATATGGCCTTCATACTATCGCGGCCTATTGTAAATCCAACTCTTGGTGGTAATGGTAGGTATCTCCCATGCTCAGATGCAAATTATCACCGATCAAAACCCAACCCATAGTAGAAGGCTCCTTTGGAGATCAATCTCTCAATACACCTATGAAATGACCAATAACAATATGGTCCCATGCCCAAATCTATAACAAACTGGCAGGTCCTACCGTCTTTTGATGGTAGTATGTGATCAAGTGAAGGTCCCAGTATAAATGTGCCAGTATGCATTGGCCCCAATAGTATGTCTTGCCATCAATCAAATCACGTATCACTCTAATGAGACTGAGTGGAAATGAAGCCCCTGTCTTGTCAAGGAGTAAAACTCCACTGAAAAAAGTAATCATGTATATTACGACTCGATCAAGCTCAAGATCTGCTATACTTGGTGATAATCTCATTGTCATCCCACTGTGTGGTATATCAATACCAGGTTGGTGACGCGTGTACTGAATCAGCTTACCCTAGATGGGGACTCACATAATATGCCATAGGTCCTACAAGGTAATGGTAATCTCACCATAGCGAGAGTCAAAAGCACTGACTCTCGCTATGCCACCGCTCGGCTACGACTGTAAGGAGGCCATGGTTTAGTGTGATATATGGCATATTGGTAATGTAGGCTAGGCCCCGTAATGTATAAAAGGATATCAAATTTCCTCTGATCATCCTCATTAAATTGAGCCTCTATTGTATCCAGGTGACCATATCTCTCTCTAGTGTGAAGGACAGGTAGTATTCTCTACGCACAACAAACAATACACTTGTTAGGGCTACATTTATATCTACTTCTATCTACATTTCAATATTTATTCTTCTTTATTCTTCTAAAAATACTAATTTTCACTTTCTTCTATGAAATTATTGTCTATATTCATCTACACTTAGCTTATTTTTCCTACAAAAATTAGTTAAGTATTTTCTTCTAGCACATGCGTGCCCCCCCTTCAATGCCGATGTGCCTATTTCAACGCATAGGCACCCAGCATGTGTACACTCCCTTTTCAATGCATAGGCATTCATACCGACACATACACTCCCAACCTTCTCCACCAAACCCCCTACCTACGCAGGATGCATATGCATCTAGTCTATCACCCATGCCTCCCAGTCAACACGCGCGCGTGCACGTGTGTGTTTTCCCTCCCTCGACGCATACACATCTCCTTCAACGGATATGTGTGTGCTTACCTTAATTTTGAAAGGTACACCTACGCATACATGTGTTTTTGACACATGTGTGCACTTGCATACGTCTTTTTTCCCTAAAACTAGCCTAAAAAGCACTAAAACGTAATTAAATGTGAAAATGACAAAGCAAGGATAAAACACTCACGAAGGGTCCATTCGTTGCGTCCTAAAGATACTCCCAAATATGATCTACTCATCTCCTCCTCCTCGGAAGCCTTGCCATCTCACTCAACTACTCTCGCACTCACTTGCGATAAAAATTTGTAAGAGCTCTACCACAAATGAACTGATCATGATTGATTTACCCCCCCAAGTGGGTATATTAGGTTGTCGCGATGCCCCCAGGGCATGTTTTCTTCGTTGTGATCACTCTAACATTTCTTCTCTTCAATAAAATTATTATTTTTATTAAATAATTATTTTTTATAAATTTTCTGCTACGTTGGGGCACTATTTTCCACCTAGCACTTATCTCTTCACCATGGGGCATTTTTAAATATTTCCAGGCACTATTTTTTATTCTATGTTTCTTCTATTTTTATCCATCGCCATGATTATTTTTGGCCCATTTTTCTTCTCGCCGAGGTATGTTACCACTACCCAACACCCATTATCCTCACTCTGGAGCAATTTTACATGCTTCTAGGAGATCTTCCATTTCTCAAATTCTTCTGAAAAATCATTAAAAAACAAAAAAATTGTAAAATTTCAAAAATTGACAAAACTTGGTACCAAGATCAAATCGCAAATGAAATTTGTGTCTCTCACATGGTGTTCATCTCATATCTTGTTGGCATTTCCATGTGTAATGAGACAATGTCTCATGGATCCTCTGAATCTCCAAATCGTTTACAAAAGCTATGCTGCTTACTTCGTCAATACTCTGAGGAACGAGTTACCTGGTATTGTTTCACTGTGAACACTACTTTTTCATCACACCTAAGTGTCCTCCATCCTTTCCCTTGCATATACAAATTACTTGGGGCATCATTTTAAACCCTTGTCATTTATCGAAACATTTGGGATTGCATATCGATAACAAAATTTTTATGCAACTATCTTAAACGTTCTTGGTTTGAGTATGTGTGATTGTACTTATTTCCTTATTAGGTGAGCTTGTTTGCTTCTCATATTACATTGCATTCGTGTATGTTGCATGGAGTTAGCAGTTTTTTCGCAATGGACAGTTGTTTGTATCTTGGATTTTCATGTCATTTTACGTTGTTGTCGTATGCTCATATTTTAATAAGGACCGATGATGAAGATTACTAACAATATGATGAATAGAATTGTTTTTAGAGTACTAGTTTGCAGATAGCTCAAAATCCCTTATCTTGTTGTTTCTCTTCGTTCTCACCTTTCTTCTCTTCACACTATTCTTTCTTCTGTTATCTTTTCGATCGTCACTCAAGTTCCTCCATCACCCCATCAACACTTGAGGGGGCATCCTTCATCCTACTAATTTGTCTTCTACCCCTTCAAAAAATTTAGTTGTTTATATTTGTCTACTTTCTTTGAAGTGACGTCACATATGTCACCTCAAAGAGGGGTAAATGTAGACACCTATAATTTGGTCGACATGATCTTATTACTAAGATCATACTAATTATCCTAGTCTCGTGTTAGTTTACTACACTGTGCTAGTAAATTACCCTTTGTAACCTCTCCTACACCCCTAAACCCTGCTAATCCCCTAACCAACTTTTATAAGCTTGGTTCCCTTTAATTAACCTTGTTTAGGTTAATTAACCCTATTATTGAATTTCTAAGAAGGATTTGAATTTCTAAACAAATATCTTACCTTTCCAAATAGCCACTTAGCTTCCAAAATTATGTTCACACCTCCAAGTATGTTTTTCTAAAAATCAACTTTTTGAACCCTTTTTGGTCCCACATGCATCTAAAACATCATTTTCTCAAATCCAAAAACTATAAATAGAGGGATACCCTCCCACCTTTTCTTAAGAACACACTCTCTCTCTTATTTTTGATTTAAGCCATTTTAGGTTTCTTAGAGTTGTTTTCATAGTTTATTTGAGCTATTTGTTTGTTATTTGCTAATCCATTTCAAAGTTTTAAGTAAATGGGAGAAGTCGTTAATGGTGAGCTTCCATTCTTAAGCTTTTGAAACATTAAAAATCATAAAGCTGATTGTTAGAGATTTAATAGGTTTGTTTATTGATACCTTTCATAGATTAGAGAACTAATATAGTCATGTTTAGAGGTTGATTGTTTGTTTCAAGCCATATATATATATATATATATATATATATATATATATATGCAGGCAAATAGGTAGCTCTTGTTTATCTCTACTCTGATGGTCATTTAGTTATTTGTTTAAAGATTTTGGGGCCTCTTTTGTGTTCTTACCCCATTTTATAAGCTTTTGTAAACTTTTTATTGCACACAGGGGTAACAATATTAAACCTTATATTTATTTGGGTAAAATGGGATTAATTATTCTCCTCGTTGAATTAATATTTGTTCACAAAAAGGCAAAATTAAACTAAATTAATGTTACGGGATTAATTATACCTTGAAAACTAAAATTTTGATCCCCGTAGATCTAGAGTTTACCTTGGTGCGGGAATTAAATCATGAAGCTATTTATTAGCCGATTATTAACACTAATGAAAACTAGAGCAATAACAAGTTTTAAAATCATCGTAATGACTTATAATTAATTGTTATACTAGCATACGTGATTGATGACACCTAGAATTAAAAAATTATCACCTTTATAATGAGATTTTAATGGGTAAATGGTGAAATAATTTGGGGTAAAATTTGGGGCATGAAAAATTCATTCAAGTAAATGACTTAGGTGATTTTTGTTTGAAAATTAGCGGAAGTGAAAAACTCAATGTTCCACGGTAATGCAAAATGTAGTGTTCCACGGGTTTCCTAAATTACGAAACAAAGTATAAGTACTTTGTGACATTATAGGGATAAGAGAAGTCTTCCATGGGAAAATTTTCGAAAGTTAGTGTTATGTGGGTTCACTATAGATAGTGTTATGCAGAATTTAGGAACTCAATGTTCCACGAAATGAAGAAAGTGTAGTGTTCTACAAATATTAGGTCCACGTAACAAAGGGAAAAAATCACGGATTTATATATTGTGGGAAAATAAAAGTGGAGAATGGGAATGATAAAAAAATTTGAGTGTGGAGGAAAGTAAAGAAAGCCATGTAATGTTATAATTTCACGAAACAAAAAATCATCCACAAAACAAGGTAAAATTGAAAAAGTCGTGAAACATAGGAAATCCATGGAATGAAGAAAATCCATGACACAAAGGAAGTTTTTGGTACAAAGGATAAAAGATATTTGGAATGCAGATCAAGGCGGAGGTCAGAGATAAATCCATGGGTCACTAAAAGTTCATCAACCAGATAAAAAACCATGAAAGACAAGAAGAGGCCATGAAAACTTAAACTATGATTGCAGATCAATAGGAGAAAGTAAACAAGTTTGAGTGTCATGTGAAAGCTACTAAAAGCAGTAAAATACCATGAAAACAAGAAACAATGTTGTAGATCACAACAGAAATATTTGAAGCAACAAAATACAAAGGAAAAGGTAGCGAAACATAAAAAAATCCACATAACTCAACAAAGTCATCTAATTTAAACCATGTGCTCAACTATTCCAATAACCAAAATTTAATGATGAATGAATCCCATGCTTGGATTGAAAAATCAATTATGTATAATGTTAGGCACCCATGTCTGTTTCCAAACATTAAATCGTGAATGGTCATTGGTGAGTGGCAAGTGGTTGGCCCTCTTCATTTCTGGCACGATCTGATCTACTCCTTCTTTCTTCTTTTATTCTCTTTAAAAAGAAACTCAGTTATCATTGCAAAAAAATTCTCTCCCGACTACAAAGTCACCATGTCAAAATGGTGGCTAATCTTTCATGATTTGAATACCTGTGATACGAGCTTTTGTAATGCATCTAAATCCTTCTAAGTAACTATAATAGATTGTCCATACTTATAAACAATAGTATGATGTTTAGTGTGGTTTGTATTTTCCCTTTGGTTTATATTATTGTCTTGTTCCCTCTTTGTTCTTTTCATTTTATGTTATGTATGGACTATATGTGTATGTATTTCATTTTATGTGTGTTTATAATGTTTGGAATCGAATGGTTTGCATGGTTTTGATATGTGCATATACCTTCCCTCTCATCATGTGTTTTTCCTTTTCTATTCTTCCCCTCATGGAGAGAGATCCCCTTTCTATTCTAGTGACATCACCATTCCCTTAGCTTAGGTTTCATTTTATGCATTCCTCCTTTCCCTTTTCCCTTATAGTTAGTATATTAGCTTATGAGTATTGTAAGTATTAGAATAAACAGGTAGAGGAATTTGAACTTCTCCAAATGTTGATCTCATTCAGTCAAGTCCCACATTGATATATCATCCCATGTTTCACCGAAGTGTTGATCCTTTCAAGTTTCAACAGGGGTGCAACTTTAGGTGACAACAAATACCTAAGAATGTGAAAATTTTACATTCAAATAGATGATAGTTGAAAATACATCCATAATATATAAGTTAATTACTCTCAAGGTCAGTAAAATGTTTAAATGGGGATCTTATAGACATGAATCCATAATTATAATGGTTGAAACCTTAGGAATTTGTAAATACAAAATGATAACCTGGTAAAGTGTGGAGGTGAATGGTAGTATTAACAAGAGAAAGTGATCAAATGAATTGATCAGCAAGTGAATCCATTGAGAAAGGAGTCAACAAAATTTAGGACAAGTAAACTAATGATAACCAAAAGAAGGCATTAATCTACACAATTTTTGTACATTCCACCCTACATTCAAAAAAATAAAAAATGGTCCTACATGCTTCATACATTACTCATCAGAACAAAATATTATAGGATGACAATGCACTGATATTGGGACAATTATAAAAGATACAAAGAAATGAAAACTTTCAAGGATTTTACAATTTAGCATTTATACATGTTTACACAACACAAATAAATGCTTTAATCCAAAACAATATTTTCATATTCAAAGCCTTCTGATAAAAACCACAACACTCTCTCAACATCATACAATATTTTCTCCTTGAACTACGAAAGATTATCACCATTTAATTGCTCATAGAAATTAGAGAACAAAATTCTACAATTAGGACAACCATGTTTGTCCAATAGTCTAAAGTTCCAAATGGATAATTACTTCTCCAACTTATACAATTTCCCATTGCAAAGGTGTAAAACAAAGGTACTCAAAATATTCTCTCAAAATAAATCAAAGGCTAGAAAAGAGCCATGTGACAACATCAAATGAAAACAAATTATCCTTTAATGAGAAGAGAGATATGAGCATACTTGGATCGCTATGATAATTAAACCTATAAGAAACACAAGTTTTTCCTTGAAATAAGACAATTATATTACAAAAATTTCTTGTGAGAAAACACAAATGGAGATCCATGAGGGGAAACACACGCATACTTAAAAACAGGAGAACGAAAAATCGAATGGTTACCACGTGTTAATCAGATCAAAACTCTACCTTTAGATGATCATGATCACACATCCTTCTAATTTATGGTTTGAATAACTCCTTAGCATCCTTTGGTGGGGACCAAAAGGGACACACAACTCACAAACATCTATTAGAAGAAATCATAACTACCCAAAGATTCTAGAAAGTGTTTTCGGGAAGTAATAAGTCTGGAAATGCTCATAAAACTTATGTCATAAAATGATCTAAAAATATCTCATCAATTTCTCCAAAATTTATTTTCATTCAATAACTCCCTTCATAACCTTTTCAATGGTGCTATTTATGTGCAATTTGGAACTCCTAGTCAAAAGTTGTGAGAAAAATTCCAAGTTGTTGGTTGTTTCCATGGAGTCCTTAGAGTATGACTTCCTCGAGCTCTTTTTCCTATTTTATTTTGCCATCAAATTTAACCTCGTGTAACTTACCTATAGCCAAATGAAACATTGCATTTATTTCTCCCCCAACCTTATCTCAACTTTAACTCTCATCGATATTCACCTCATAGCGACAATCGACACCATCTCTCTACACGATATCAAGTCTTCGTTTCTCTATTTTTTCAAGGCATTGATGGGCGACATATGGATATCATTGGTGCCACCATTATCCATGGGTTCTTACACTTCATTTTTATATGTCATGATTACATCGATTTCTAACACTTGGAAATAAGTCCAACCCATCCTTGCCTAGGATTTTCCTCTTTATGCCACATATTGGTGATACTTGTCTCAGATCAATGAGTTAGCCAATTTTCCTTCAGGCTGCCCTTACAACTTAAAATCGACAATCTACCTAACAAAGGAAGTCAACAAGTTAACCGTATCCTTCCCGTCTTGAGGCCCAAATCAACTCAAAATTTTCCAAGTCATTTGAAGAGCCTATAGATACAAAGATCTATCCTATGTAGGCCTTTTAGACAGTATTGATCACTTGTAAAATAAAAATGCTTATAATGTATCACTTTGAGTCCTTGAACTCCTATATTCTAGTCATAAGGCACCCAAAATTACAGTGAGTGACTTTGGGTGCCAACACATTATTTAACGCATCCACTTCCCCAATTAACAAGGTGCATCTATCGACCAGTTTGTACAACCTTCCCCTGATCATGAAGAATGTAAAAATCCTCAAAGTATTTGTGGAAAATGTGGGTTCATTTGTTATGTTTTATAAAGCCACCTGGAATGGTAGATTCGTGAGGGTTTATGCGACATATGCAATCCTTTGGTTCAATCCATCAAATTGGTATCCTCTCAAGGTTCTTGGACACAATACTTAAATTTTATAGGCCTTCCTCTAATGTTCTTTCATTGCAACCGACTTGGGCATAAAGTGGCACTTTATCTCTCGAAACATTTTATCCCTTGTAAATCATCTCCTCAACTAACTTGGCATCAGAAGAATGGTGCCTTTGACATATATTTTATGTGGAGGAATGAAGGTCAATTATATATAAGGAAGGCTCACACTCCCTCTCAACTGGTTGTTCCTTTGACTCTGAATTTGGTGCCCACTTCCCTAATAATAAAGGTAGCCTCAAGGATGCGAGACCAGAGCATTGTTGGTGTTAGGTTGTGGAGCATGTTTTCATGTGTGAAAGTGTTAAAGACTGTACACTAAGAGTACTGTACACTTTTCATGTATCCTCGCTAGGGTCGGGGGCCGGGCTGGGCCCCAAACGGTAGCCCCCAGTAGTAGGGGTTCGGGGGTGCAGCCCCCGAAAAAAAAAATTTAGGCGTAAAATTTTTTGGCCTTGAAAAATGCACCCGACATATCGGGAAACGTGCTTTTCTCATATGGGCGAGTTTTTTGACCCATAGGTTTATGGGACGGATTTTTGCCCATGGTTTTGATACCCACGGTTTTGTAAAACTGCTTAAGCAGTTGTCTATTTATATGGTCTTATGCATATGATAGATGTACAAGCAAATGTATTGCAGATGTGTTTTGAATTCGGCTGTGAATTCTGTAGAGTTTGTTGAGCATAGCTCCAAACGGATCTGGGTATTGTATTGAGAGAGCGGTGGCTTGTAATAAAATCTGAGCAAGTGATTCTTGGTGGACGTAGCCCAAATTGGGTGAACCACGTTAAATACTGTCTCTTTGTGTTGTGTTATTTTATTCTGTAATTTTATTTGAGATCTGTAATAATTTCTGCATATTAGTTTCTACTGTTGCGATTCTGTGAGGGATTATTCCGCATATTTTATCCCTTATTTCCTAACAATTGGTATCAGAGCCTGGTTTGGTTTGCTGAAGTGTTGAATCGCAGGGAAAGTTTTTAGCTTGAGTGGGAGCTATGGCAGATGAAGGAAGATCTAGGGTTGATAAATTCAACGGGAAGAATTTCAGTCTTTGGAAGATGCAGATGGAAGATTACCTTTATCAGAAGGATCTTTATACTCCGTTGTCTGAGAAGGTGAACAAACCCTCGAGTATGACAGATGCGGAATGGGATTTGTTGGATCGGAAGGCACTTGGAACGATCCGGCTGAGTCTTGCATCTTCGGTATTATTTAATGTTTCAAAGGAAAAGACTACAAAAGATCTAATGGATGCATTAGGGAAGTTGTATGAAAAACCCTCTGCCTCTAATAAGATATTTTTAATGAAAAAGTTGTTTAATATGAAGATGTCTGAGAATAGTTCAGTAGCAGATCATTTAAATGATTTCAATACGGTAGTGAATATGCTAGCTTCGGTTACAATAGAATTTGATGAAGAAGTTAGGGCTTTATTAATTCTGTGCTCTTTACCTGAGAGTTGGAATAGCCTGGTAATGGCGGTAAGTAACTCGGTTCCAGCTAACTCGAAGTTGAAGTTTGAGGATGTTGTAGGGGTGATTCTAAGCGAGGAAATGCGAAGAAAAAGCTCTGGGGAATCTTCTACTTCAGGGAATGCTTTGACAGTGGAAACTAGAGGGAGACAGAAGAATAGAGGAAACCGTGGAAAATCAAAAGATCGGGCAAGGTCAAAATCCAAGAACAAGATTGTATGCTGGAATTGTGGAAAGCCTGGGCATGCAAAGAAGGACTGTTGGGAGCTTCGGGATAAGAAGAAACAACAAGAAGAAAACAAGGAGGCAAATGTGGCAACGGGTAATGTATGTCAGGATGCTTTGATTCTTTCTTTGCACAATATTACTGAATCTTGGGTTTTAGATTCAGGGGCTTCTTTCCATGCTTCTCCACATAGGCATTATTTTGTTGATTATGTTCAAGGAGATTTTGGGCATGTTTTTCTTGGTGATGATGAGCCTTGCAGCATAGTTGGAAAAGGTTCTGTTCAGGTTAAGATGCAGAATGGGAATACTTGGCTATTGAAGGATGTCAGACATGTGCCTACATTAAGATGAAATTTGATATCGGCAGGGCAGTTGGGAAGTGATGGTTGTACTGTGATATTTACAGCAGACTCTTGGAAGGTTACCAAGGGTGCTCTTGTGGTGGCAAGAGGTAAGAAGGTTGGAACCTTGTATTTAACCACTGATAGTACTAATGATTGTAATCTTGTGGCTTCAGATGCAGATACAACATTATGGCACTATAGGCTCGGTCATATGAGCCATAAGGGCATGAACATCATAAAGAAGAATTTTCCTGGATATACAGAAATAGGTTTGGATTTCTGTGAGAACTGCATATATGGGAAACAGAAGCGAGTAAGGTTTCTCAAGGTTGGACCTACAAAGAAAGAGAGTAAGTTAGAGCTGGTGCATTCTGATGTGTGGGGGCCAGCTCAGGTATCATCTCTTGGGGGTTCAAGTTATTATGTTACTTTTATTGATGATGCAACAAGGAAAGTTTGGGTTTATTGTATTAGAAACAAATCTGATGTATTTGACACTTTTGTTAAATGGAAAGCCTTGGTAGAGAATGAAACAGGTCTTAAGCTAAAATGTCTCAGGTCAGATAATGGAGGGGAGTATTGCAGCAATGAATTTGATGATTACTGTTCTAAGAATGGAATCCGCAGGCAAAAGACGGTTCCAGGAACTCCGCAGCAGAATGGGGTATCAGAAAGGATGAACAGAACAATAATGGAACATGCTAGGAGCATGAGGTTACATGCAGGACTGCCTCTTTCTTTTTGGGCAGAAGCGGTGAGCACAGCTGTGTACTTGATAAACAGAGGACCCTCAAGTGCCTTGGATGGAGGCATACCTGAGGAGGCTTGGTATGGTAAGAAAGTTGATTATTCATTTCTTAGAGTCTTTGGATGTGAGGTGTTTGTTCACATAGACAAGGATGATAGGACTAAGCTAGAGGCTAAATCAGAAAAATGTACTTTCATTGGTTATGGTGGTGATGACTTTGGATATAAATGTTGGAGTATTAAGGACAAGAAAATCATTCGATCTAGGGATGTGGTCTTTAATGAGAAAGTCATGTATAAGCAGCAGTTGCAGGAAAACAGGGAAGAATCCAAGAAAGAATATGCAGCGGTAGAGGATCTTCCAGATGGGAAAGTGACACATGAATTAGTTCAGGAACCCCCTCAACAGGAACCCCAAACTCCTATATTGAGGAGGTCTTCTAGGGTAAGAAGAGAACCTGAACGTTTTTCTCCTTCTCTTTATTATTTATTACTCACTGATAGTGGAGAACCAGAGAGCTTTGATGAAGCAATGCAGGTAGATGCCAGGAAGAAGTGGGAGCAAGCCATGGATGAGGAGCATCAGGCTCTCATGGAGAACCAGACATGGGATTTGGTAAAGCTACCCGAAGGAAAAAGAGCATTACAGAATAAGTGGGTGTTTAGAGTCAAAGAGGAAGAAGGAGGCAAGAAAAGATACAAGGCCCGGTTGGTGGTCAAGGGGTTTGCACAGAAAAAAGGTATAGATTTTGATGAGATTTTTTCTCCTGTAGTAAAAATGACTTCTATCAGAATTGTTCTTGGAATAGTGGCAGCAGAAGACTTGCACTTAGAACAGTTAGATGTAAAGACTGCATTTCTCCATGGTGATTTGGAGGAGGAGCTATATATGCAGCAGCCAGAAGGATATGAAGTCAAAGGTAAAGAGGAGATGGTGTGCAAACTGAAGAAGAGCTTGTATGGCCTGAAACAAGCTCCACGTCAATGGTATAAGAAATTTGATAGCTTCATGATGGAGCAAGGTTATATTAGATGTCATTCTGACCATTGTGTTTATACAAAGAAATTTGAGGATGGAAGTTATATTATCCTGTGTTTGTATGTTGATGACATGTTGGTTGCAGGTAAAAACATGCAGGAAATAAAAGTACTCAAGAAGCAGCTAAGTGAATCCTTTGCTATGAAGGATTTGGGTGCAGCCAAACAAATCCTTGGTATGAGGATATCTCGGGATAGGAAGGAACAGAAGCTGACTTTATCTCAGGAAGAGTACATTAAGAAGGTCTTGGAGAGGTTTAATATGCAGGATGCTAAACCGGTTGGGACTCCTTTGGCAGGCCATTTCAAGTTATCAAAGGAGCAGTGTCCCAAGACAGAGCAGGAAAGAAACCAGATGTCCAAGGTACCTTACTCATCAGCAGTTGGCAGTTTGATGTATGCTATGGTGTGCACTAGGCCTGATATTGCCCATGCAGTGGGAGCTGTGAGTAGATTTATGAGTGATCCAGGTAAAGAGCATTGGCAAGCAGTAAAGTGGATCCTTCGGCATTTGAGAGGAACCATGGGGACAGTTTTGTGCTATAGTGGATCAAACACCACTTTACGTGGTTATGTAGATTCAGATATGGCTGGAGATGTAGACAGCAGGAGGAGCACGACAGGTTATATTTACATTGTAGGTGGGACAACAGTGAGTTGGATTTCACGACTACAGAAGCTAGTGGCTTTATCAACCACAGAGGCTGACATGACTACTACTGCACTTAACACCTAATATAGCTGCAACAACGTCGTCTGGGCATCGTCCTATAAATCGACGGGTAGTAATAAGGTCACTGTACGTACCCAAAATTGTATGTACTGCACCACCGGAAAGATGTTACAAATGCCCCAATGATGATTTTTCCTCCTTGTTTTGTTGTTATTTACATGACCGCCTCCTTGCCAGGGCGGCGGTCCTGTAACCGCCACCCAGCCAGGGCGGCGGTCCTGTAACCGTCACCCAGCCAGGGCGGCGGTCCTGTAACCGCCACCCAGGCCAGGGCGGCGGTCCTGTAACCGCCACCCACCAGGGCGGCCCTGTACGCAGGGCAGGGCGGCGGTCCTGTACGCGCTTTCCCAGAATGTTCCGACGATCGCGTCAAGCGTGAAAATTCAATTTTCACTCGCATTTCTCAACCACTAAAGCTTGTATTTATGTTTTTGCCGACTGAACAGTGATTTATCTTTGTTTAATGGTGGGAGAGTTTATTAACCCATGGGTAATGGGTAACCGTTATGGGCTGTTTTTGGGCCCATGGTTTTTCGGTCTTTTGCCCATTGTTTTGGTACCCATGATTTTTTACCCATGGTTTTGATACCCACGGTTTTGTATCAAACTGCTTAAGCAGTTGTCTATTTATATGGTCTTATGCATATGATAGATGTACATCACTCAAATGTATTGGGGGGGCATTGCACTGTGTCTTCCCCCTCCCATTCGGCTGTGAATTCTTTGTAGAGTTTGTACTGAGCTATAGCTCCAAACGGATCTAGTGCTTCACATCTAATATTGAGATGCACTCCCAGTGGCTTATAATAAATACCTTATGAGCAAGTGATTACTTGGTGGACGTAGCACTCAAATTCCATGGTGAACCACGTTAAATATTGAGGATCTAATTGTGTTGTGTTATTTTACATCATGTACATTTTACACTCTGATGATTCATGGTACATAATTTCTAGCATATTAGTTCTCTACTTAGTGCAATTCATGATAACACGCTCTATTCTGCATACTTTATCCCTTGAATGTTGAGGGGGATTTAATAGACATGGTCCTCATCTCATACACATCCATCAGGAGAATAGATCCTCCTATCATCTTCACATGCCTGAGGGGATATCAAACCATCCCACTCATCATAGTCATTTACGTATCTTCGTATGCATCTACTCTTGCTAGATTATCCTATACTACCCATATTACACATCATCTTGTATGTTAGACAGATTCTTAGTATGTCAATATCTTTCTATATATACACATGCACTTTCTCTTGGTATCTACATGTCAATAGCACATCACTTACTACATCTATTGCATGCTCCATATACTACTCCATACTATTTTGTGCTCCAGCTCCATGATTAGCTTATGGGGGTATCTACCTTTACTACTCATGATACACATTATAGGTTCTAATGTTCTATTGTACAATACTGCATCCTTTCGTAGCACTATACATACCCTAGATATTATTGCTCACCTTAACATGATCATTTATCTATTCTAACGATGATAACGTGTGCTTCTTGTATAACATTTTCACTTGGCACCATCACACTTTCAACCATGGCTATCCATCACTATTTTCTCTCTCTATTGTCTACTCTTAGCTCGCATGTTACTACACTTCATGTCTACGTGCTGATCATTGTTTACATTTCTGGTGCACTCTTGGACCTGATCTTCTGGTACACATATGTGTATTGTCATGTACCCGATGTATGCAACCGTCTTTTGATGCTCCATAGTATCTTACTACTTGGCTTGTTACAGGGTCTTCACTTACATGCAACGAACCTTTCTACAAACACTTGTTACTAGCTTCACACTCTATGATTGCATGATGCCTATGGCTTTTAGCATCTACTCTCACACAATACACCCTGCATTTACCCGATGACTCACTAAGTGTATCTAAGTCGTTCGATTCTCTGACTGTTGAGGATGCATTCACCTTCTAAATGTCACCTGCATCTCATATGAGGGGGGCATCTATTGGGGGGACAACATGACCCCTCATCTTCTCACCTTACACATTACAACACACAATTACACTTGCACAGTACATTTTCATATCTTGGTTACATTTATTCACAGTTTGACATATAAGCTGACTTACGTGTTGCAAAACTTTGAGCTTACACTATGCACCTAGAGCTGAATTCTTAGAAGTGTCATTATCTCTTGTCTCCTACACACTATGTGCATTCACTTGGTATCTTAAGGTGAAATGCAAGACCTATTAAATATTCAGTACATGATGCAGGATGCTACAACACAACTCATTACCAGTCCCACCAAGTTCTCCTGGGAGCAGGCTACTTTTACTACTTTCCCACCCTACACATTACATGCATTCTATCTGCTACAAGTAGTTCACTACTTTTCATTACAAATTACTTTACTTTTAGGAACTAATGGATATACACACTCTGGGACAAACGGATTTATCTTTCTAAAATGCTAATGGCTACTTGCACTGTGTAGCATTATGAGGGTAGGGTCTTGCAAGGAGAGTATATGCTAGACCATGGTCTCTCTGATACATTTTTCTATGCTATTGGCTTGCTATCACCCATGTTATTCATACTTAGCGGGATATCACCCTAAAAACTGTGTGTGACCATTGAGATGCTTTTGGCCAACTTCACTCCTTGATTGTCTTATGACCCAAAAACCTCACCATGAGCATTCATAATCAGCTAATGTATGCAAACATGACACTTTTCTGCATCTCTTACACTCTTATACATTAGGTGCACACTTGCTTCTTACATTGTTTCACACTTTTACTTAGTTATATACATGTTACTTTGATTTCTCATATAAGTAACTTTAACTACTTTCTCATTCTTCTTTTGCATGTTTGTCCTTGGTATCCTACCATGTATCATTCCTTAATGCAGCCTAGTAAGTCATCCACAAACAAATCAGGCATGCATGTCACATCACTCAACTTGAGCTGAGTGCCTCATTCGAAGTCCGTACAGTTTTCACATGTACCCTCTTTATGATTGGTTTGTGTAGGACATTTACATTGGGTGAACATAGATCACCCCTATTCAAGAACCATAATACAGATACAATTTAGATTCAACACAATAAAGCATAATCATTCAATATTGCATAGCCAGATCATGGTACTAATAAAAAATTATGACTTGGACAATCACACTATGACGATATGGATCTTACTAGCACCCAATTACCTAGGCATGTTAATACTTGGGCCACTCCAATGTCCTCCCCTGGGTGCTAATGTCTTGGGGGACATATAAGCACCTTACATCTTAGTACATATTACCATAAGTTTACGGTACGTTTTCAAATCCGGTAGCATAACTCATAGTAGCAGTGTATCGGTGTGCCTCTCTAGATACATAATACATTCTTATAGGGGTAGGGAATTTCAATTTACAACTTACGGAATTCAACACGAGATAGTACGCATGTTGGATAGTGGCCATGCTCATTTACAGGTAGTATGCACACATGGAAGGAGCAGTAATAACTAGACCTCTCTCCCCAACACTCTTAACCCGTAGTAGCAATCCTATTATCACCCAAAAAATATGCGTGGCACTTCGCATGGATGATCATCCTCAAAAAACTCATTATTGGCGTGAGATCACCCAAAAACTCCATCCCGTTGTGCAACATTCACAGGACTATCTTTCTATCCTTTACACTCTTATACCATCAAAATGGCTACACTTTCCTTTATTACTATCAGCTTGTCGTGACACGTGTTTACATACTTATACATACCCTTCCCTCAAATTTCTCAGAGTCAGAACTTTGAATATTTTTCTACGCATCTTCTTCTATGTAGGTCTGTCCTTAATGTCACACTCTTTCTAGTCAACACATACATAAGCACTAATACAAACACAACAATAGGTACAAGCTAGTATACACTTCACCCGCTAGGGTTCACTTCCCTTTTCTTAGTCTCCACACTTCACATTATGATCTCTTCACACTTCACTTGTCCACTCGGCACGTTATTTATTGCACTCTTCTCTACAAGATCATAAGATACACATCTTCTATACTACTTTATACTATCGAGTATTCCCTCAAAAAAATAAAGTGGGGGAAAAATGTAGACACAAAATATATGCACTTGGTTACATTTTTGGGTCCTAAAAGCATGCTAAAATTTACATGATTCCTAAGCAAGAAAAATAATAATTGAGAACTCCCTTTAGGGCCTGTTGCTTTGTCTGGTCTGCACTTTTATTGGCTTTATATATCTTACAGCTCTTGCCGAAATTTTATTTGTTTTATCTTTCTATGTCCTCAAACACTAGCACCTACTAGGGACACTAGCGTCAGGTGCTCTTATCCTCCTAGGTGATTTTGTCCCTCTTTACCTCTTTTCTTACTCTTTTGGGTACCCCTTTCACTTCTTGGGATTAATTTTTATTACTTTAGGTTTGACCTTCTCGGTTGTCAATTAAGAAATTCAAACAAGGGAATCATATATACATACATATAGTTACATTTCTCAAAATAAGGGACCAAGCACAAAGCATTACACTACTACCACCTAAGATTGCATTCAAAGGCACAAGAGCATTTTAATGCATCCATCTAGCACATTCATACAAAGGGACAATGTTTGCATCACTTCTTCATACACAACATAGGAAGGGGAATTTTATTCTATTCCATCCCACACATATTAAACATCTTCTACATTCTAGATCTATCCTGTATATCACTAGTGAAACTTACACAAGGGCATCTTAGGGCATCATTTCTACACAATTTCACACACAAACTACATGGAGTCTAAGATGTAGTGCAGTGCTCGGTCAATAAGTTCACTCTTCAGGTGACCATTGGGGTCAGTCTGAATCCACATTCTGCATCTTTTTTATTTGATTTTATGTGGTTTATGTACATGTGCAGGTAAATATTTTGCTTTATAGGTTACAAGTACCTTCAGCAATCAAGGAACAAATATCAAGCAAAAAACATGAATCAAGATCAAACCTCTTGTGATATAAAAGAAATCATTTCCTGAGCATTTACATGACCACTAACACCTATATGCATTCGTTAGTGCCCAGGCGCCCCTGCCCTCCTGCGGGCGCCCCTGTCGTGCATCGTTTCTGAGTTCCAAAATTTCTAGTGAGCATCAATGACGTTGTCTACAACCTGTTTTAGTATTTCACCTACCCAAAACACCTCCAGACTGCTCAGAAATCAGCTAAGTCTTCGTATCTCCCTCTCTTTCTTAGGGTTTCACATTGTACATACTTGTTTGCTTGTGTATTTATTGTACATTAGTATTTTTATATCACATATTACAGTAGTTACTCTACAATTAGATTTATTTTAATTTACATTAAATCAATGGGTGCAAATCTAATTCTTTCAGGGTCTGATAATGTCACCTTCAATTTGCTCTGTGTTGCATCCAATTCACTGTAGGTTTTTCCTTTCACACATATACCTACAAAACAAACTCTAACTACCTACACAAGGCTTAAAAAAACATTAGGTGGAACAAAAGATGTATATGCTTAAGTCAGCCTAATCTCATCGATCACCCCAATGTGATTATCAACGAGTGTTGCACTACATTTCAAAATAAATGTAGTTCAGGTATGTGTGTGTGTGATAGAATTGTGTCCCTTGACATTAGGTTGCCCCTGTGAAAATTGTACCAAGATACCGGGATAGAACTAATTTTCCCCCAAGATAATGTGTGTGATGGAATTCAAAATTTTCCCTTGCTATGTAGTGAATAATACAACACAAATGTATTCCTCGAGTGTTCCTTTTTCCCAAGTAGTAGATAGAAAATAGCGACCCAGTTGCCCATTAGAGTAGTTATTAGGTTATATATATATATGATTCCTTTACTTTAATTTTGACACTTAGTGACACAAAAGTTAACCCCAAATATGAAATAGGAATTAGAAAAGATCCAAAATTAGGCACCAAGTGGTAATTTGAAATATAAGCAAGAGTTGAAAAAAGTGCCAGGAAAGGACATTAGTGCCTAGGCATTAGTTTCCTTACTAGGCATTATTGTCCCTAGGAAAAGAAAAGAAAAACTAGACCATGGATAGAGATAGGGATACCTATGACATGACCAAAAAGCATAAATCTAGAAAGTATAAGACAACGTCACAATCAAAATCAATAGGACTATGAGAGATGCCACCAGTGTCTGATTTTCTCACTTAGGTCATGCATATAATGACATACTAGATGCATAATATATAGTAATAAGTGCATAATTTTGTGTTTACAACTATACGCTTACAAACTTATATATTAATAATTGACATAGATGATTGTTCTATTTAATGTAATTGTTATTGAGTTTTAAATATTTTTTTATTGCTGCCAAAAAAAAAACCTGCTTTTCAATGGTTTTTTAATTTTCTTGGATTTCTACAATCATATTTTTTTGTGTTTAAAAAAAATAAGCATATAACTAATACTAAAAAAGCTTTAAACACAATGAAAATAAAAATACTTCAAAATAGAAAAACATGGTGATGCAAGGGCATCACTCCAAGGGCTATTATATGGTTAATATAATTAATTTTTGGTTTTTTTAGTCTTTAGAGGTGTTTTAGGGGTCATTCAAGTGGTCATGTTGAGTTCTTGAGGTCAAACTTTCAAGTTATGGATTTTCCCTCCATTTTCACAATTTGAAAATTTGAATCTCTTATAGCAAAATTTTGGCTTTCTCATTAGGTGTAGAGGTTTTTATTAGGTCCTAGCCTAGTCATGGAGATTCATCATGATGTACTTGAGCTCATGAAGTCTCATTAGTGTGTTGGTTGTGTAACTCATATCTTGTTTTTGAGCTCCTTTTGGTAATGTAACCTCAAAATATAACTCTAAGTGGTCCCTTGAGAATGGTTATAAGCCAAGAATTTGAATTGGGAGGTATAAATTTCATTTTGTAAATATTTCACTTATCGATCAATTAAGAAGTGCAAAATTTTGGAGCTTTAAGAATGATTCCTTGAGAAAGAGTTGTTTGCAAACAGTGGAAAGTAGACTAAGAACTTATGTATGAGTGTGAATGAATGGTTTTTGATAACATAATCTACAGGAAGGAAGAATAATAAACCTAGTAAGGTATTTTACACTATGTTTATTTAATATTTTGGTGTTTATTTATTTGTTGGTGATTAATACTCATGTCATTGAAGACTCTTCAAATGCTAGTATTGTTTCAGTCTATGAAATGACATAACTCTTGACAAGGAAGGTTGGTTGATGCAGCCTAGAATCTATTGTGAAAAACCCAGGCGTGCTAACACATCACTCAACTTGATCTGAGCACTAAATCAAAGCGCAAAAAGGTACCATGACCCTCTTTAGAGTTGATTATGTAGGATACTAGTGTGATGATGATAATACATATTCAGATCCATATACTAGTGTGATCTGAGCTCTGTTCTCTTGCGCCATCCCTCTCCTACTTGTACTTCGTTGTATTTCTCTGAGGCTGCTATTACTCATTGTTTGAGTACCTGTTGTTTATCATTTTGTTTCATCATTGCTGCAACGACCTTGCTAGGAATCACATAGGCCAAGCCAGTTCACTTGCGCCATCCCTCTCCTACTTGTGCTTCATGCCTTTTTTACTTTAAAGTGACTACCGTCCCAGTGCCTTCTCTTGCAGATACTGCTATACTCCTACTCTTTCTGGATTCACGTGAACATGCAAGAATGAAGAGATCATTCTGAGGGGACAAGCTACAACAAAACTGGATTACCTCTGCTCAGTAAACTCCAGGTTTAAATTGTCAAAGTTATTATCAAATAGAGTAGTGAATCATTTTATTTCAGTTAAGCTTACTTTCAATATTGCCAAGGAAGCTGTGAGGAATGATAGTTTCTGAGAAACTATGATTTTTTCCTCACTTTTGAGGTAGGATTGAAGGCTTTCAATTAAGTTAATTAGCTTTCTTTTGTTTAGATTCACACATCTACACAGGTGAATAACCACACCGGGTTATCTCGCTTGTTTAGTTTTAGTATAAAATTAGTTTAATAAGTTGTTTGTAATTATAATATTTCAATCGTGTATTTTGTTTAGATTGGTTTCCCTTTCAGCAGTAGTATAAATTGTTATTTTTAGTTTAAGTTAATTCAGAAACTTCATAACTAGATTAACATTGAGATCCTCGTTAGGAGAATAAACCATAGGGAACTTATGCTACCCGCTCATAGCCTCTAAATCTCCCCTTTGTCATTTCAGCTACCAGGAGATCACACTACCAGATCTTAGTCACTGATCCTCCCATGGTTAGCCATAAGAAATTTGCTTGCCGATTCTCATCCTTGCCTGTAACTTTTCTATCGTAAAAAATTGACCATAATCCCGGCTGTGACTTCATCTAAGTCACCCGCATTTCAAACCACCGGCTGTCTCGGCACGACCTCGGGAGGTCAAGTATGGGGAAGGTCACTTGTTGATTATCATCCTCGCATGTCACTTTTCCATCGTACAAAATTGGTGAACCTGACGTGAAACTTTCTACCTTCTGATTTGGAGTCAGATTTGTACTACCTCATCAGTTTTCACCATCACCTTCGCTCCTTCCCATTATTTCTGTGGGTATTCATATACCCCCCGAATATGTCAGGATTCGATGCATATGGCAGACCCCTCTTGGGTCTTGAGGCATACTACACCCAACAGAATAGGAAATCATCACCCTCACTCTTAGTATGGGGTGACAACTACTCAACTAAATAGTTGTCAACACAAACTCCAAGGATCAAATATAACTCATCTTTCAAACTGAGGAGTTGGATCAGCTCACTCAAACACAACAAACAGAGCCTTCAGGCTCGAATAATATGATGGTCACCAGAGAATCTGGTTCATCTCCTCAGGTGCTGCTTAGACCACAAATTAGTAGACAATCAGACCCATACCTAGTTTTAGATGATGAACAGTCAATACATTATCCTAGGAATGACCAACGCTCTCGGAGTATGTACCTACCTATAGGGAGTTTACAAACACAACCCGAGGCCTCTTTTCAAGAAAATACCTCTATACCATTGCATATAGGAAATACCCTCGAAGAAACTTGGCAAGACAATGGTCAGTTCATAGCAGGGTATCATAGACCTGTACAACATCAGAATATACAACAAACGCCACCAAGGCAAAATATCATGAATTCACCATATGAAGTCATTTCGACTTTAGTAAAAAAAGTTAGGGGATTAGAACTTGCCAAAGCAAGTCAAAATTCTCAATTCATGCAAGCAGGAAGTTCCAATCCCCCACACCATCCTAGCCAAGTAGACCTCATCACAGGAATAGGCACGTTAGGCATGCCTCCTCAGTATTCACAACAAACGCCAACTAGACCCACCATCTCTAACACCGTTCCTCCCGATCTAGTACAAAACAATCCATTCCTGGACAATACCCTGTCATACTTAAACATGTACTCCAAATCACCACAAGGGGATATTTTCTCCTCTCCCGACATGTTTTCTCAAACACAGGTGTTTCCTTATGCCCCTACCAACACATACGCTACGCCATATCAACAACCCATTCCACCACCACTCCCTCAGCAAGCACCATCAATGGTCAAAACCTATGCGATAGGGACTTATTCAGAATATTTGAAAGATCCCTCAGACTTCACCATACGAAGCGTCATGCTTCCAAGACCCCTTCCTAATTTACCCAAGTACAAAGGTGAGGGAGATCCGAACACACATATCAAGGCTTACGCTACAGCCATACGAGAACTACTCCCTTGGGATGGGGTTGTTGCTAAAATATTCCCCAAAACTTTGGAGGGCATCGCTCTCGATTGGTATTATAGGATACCTGAGGCTTCCATCCATTCGTTCAAGCAACTCGTACCAGAGTTCATCAGGGCCTTTGACATGAACAAACTATTAAGGACAGGAATCTGGGAATTCTTGCACATTAAACAGGAACACAATGAATCTGTCACCCATTTCATCCAGAGGTGGCACACAGTTCTCTATTCTTCGGCAAGTGCTCCGAACATGGATCAGATGGAACTATGTAATTTATTCCTTCATTCTCTCAGCAGAGAAGTAAAGGAAGAAGTCCAGAAGTTTCCACTAAGGACTTACGATGAAGTACTTGAGAGTGCTCTCCGAATAGATCAGGCAGCGATAGATAGTGGTCGTAAGACATATGGAAAAAATGGGAAATTAATCACTCCCAATCAAAACACTATGACCTATCCTAATGCTAGGAATACCGATCAAGGACCCAAGATCCTTAATGAAAACCATGGGGTTACAACAGATGGAGTCACGAATCAAGTCAAAGGACCAAATTTTGTGAACACCCCGGTACCTGCTAATAATCAACGCAATAATAACTTCACTCCAACGATCAATACGGTGGATTCTAATCATCCTTCACAACAGAAAATATAGTCACAAGGCCTTGCTCGAGGCCCAGATGGATATCAAAACCAAAGCCAAAGGCCACCACCTTGAAATTTCAACTCTAACAACCAACAGCCCAATCGGAACTCTAGGCCACATCAGGATTCAAACCGACGACCACGGAACTATAATCCCAATCTATATTGTGGTTTCCACAAAATTAGGGGTCATGATACTAGGACTTTCCATGACTACAAAAAATTCTTACAACGTTTACCAGAAGAGCAAAAACAACTCTTTGTAGATATGTTTCTGGAAAATCCTACACTGTCACTTGGTATGGGATCAGTTTCCACTCAAAATGCACCTCTCAAGATCTTCAATGATCCTCTCCCAAATCATTCTAACAATAACAGGTTAGATCCAAATGGGACAAACAAATGTGTCATAATAAGAAATAACAATCAAGATGCCTCAACTCCTGACAACTCTCAAATTGCTCCTAACCTAGGTTCAAATGGTAATAAGAAAATCTTAGGATTAGTTGAGTTGGAGGTTGAGTGTGAAATTAACGAAACAACTCGGATAAAGGACTATGTTTCACAACCCCTACCCGATATTTTCTATGCACGAGATGAAGTTCCTATAATAGCAAGACCAGTAGGATCCTATGATTTAATATCAGATTTGAACAAGACCTTTTCCCACATTTCATTCCTAGATTTGCTGAAAAATTCACCCGAGCATCACTTTGCGTTGCTCAATGAATTAGGTCTTGGTCATCTAATCAACATTACACCACCGCCCGAAACACAAGTAAACCATATAGACTTTGATATCCACCCTCCAGGGCATCCGGATAGGGACACCGAATTCATATTCGAAATAAACAAAATGCCAACAGATGCTGAAATTACATGTAAAGGTGATCCAGCTTTGCATTTACAGGTTTGGATTTACAACAACTACATCAAGCGTGCAATAATTGATGATGGGGTAGCAGTTAACATAGTCCCCTTCACTTTTCTTCAAAAGCTAGGGTATGGAGAAACAAATTGTTCCACGACTCGGAACATGCTAAGAGGCTATGATAGCCTTAAAGCCACCTCAATTGGAACTATAATACTACCGGTCACCTTAGGACCCAAAACAATCCTCACTGAATTTTATATTATAGATCGGGAAACCAACTATAATATGATTCTCAGTCGTCCATGGATACACTGCATGAAGGTAATCCCTTCCACGTTATTCCAAGAAATAATATTTCTACACCTAGGAAAAGTCTTCATCGCTCAAGGGGATCCTAGACCCTTTGATATACACTTAGAAAACCTCAAGAAAAAGAAAGGAGTCCATATAGAGCATGAACTTCCCATGAATCAATTAAACAAGCCACCTCTAACAAAAGAGTTAGTCCCGGTCACCCCAAACATTCCAAAGGTTGAATTTGTTGACCCAAAAATATACGAGGTGGCAAAGACAAATAAAGATAAGTCAATTTCTGTGGAAATAGTCTCCACTAAAACCACAGCAGGAATTATGAAACTCTTGGAGAATGACGAGCCGATCTTTCTCCCATTCGAACCTCAGGGAATGGGTAGTCTTCTTGGTATAGCATCTCTTCCCTTCGATGACCTAAATCTAGATATAAACATGATAGAATTAACAAACGAAGAAGGGCAATTTAAAATTAAAACGATGCCTATCAAAACCATCTCTAGAACACTACCCTATTCTAAAGCCTGGTTTCGACCCATGCGTGTCTGAAGCTAGGTTTTCCCTATCCATGGGGCAAGACCTCATCATTCGACAAAATTTACAAATAAACACAATGCTCGATATGAGAGACAAGGTCGAGCAGCATAGTCATGCTCACCCATATGCCATCTCTCAAAAACATGACAAAGAGGCACGTGAATGCCTCTTTCAGAAAAATGTTTTTAATAATGGAACATATACACCTCTAGGCAAGGGTTGTAAGTTCAAACCCAGAATGGTAGGCCCTCATCAAGATAATGAAAAAATTGAGAATAATGGTTCTCCACTGTGTACTTCTAGGGGTGAAGAATTCGATATTCATCAAGTTTCTTCACCTTAGACATCATGACATATAGTTCCACCTACATTTTCATATATACATGGTTACAGTTGCATTGCATTAGTAATTTAGTTAGTTCATCCTGTTCACTCGTTTCATAAATATTGTAGTCCAGGAACTTACTCTTAAGTAATCTGTTACAAATTTCTAAAGATATTGGCAAAATTATTCAAATAACATTTCTTCAAACATCATCAAGTATTTTCAAATCTTCTCATCAAGTTCGACAGACAAACATTGACGGAAACCATACCAAGACCTGCATACTTGGCTTCGCTATTTCTTTCTACTAGGTGAAGTTGTCCTTGCATATGGTTTGTTCTAGAAGCTTCTTGGTGTCACATCTATCCCTCTTAAAATCTCTTGGAATGAAAGGATATCCCAAAGTCATAGATCATAAATGTCAAAATCAAATGAAATCAAAAGCGCCAAGCAAACAAAATATTTTATTTTACACACTTCTTTGCCCCATCAACCTTTGGTGATAAGCCCACATCTCTTACTAGTGATGTGAGGTTGGGAAAGGAAAGAAGTGCCCTTACTCGCCTGTATCTTGCCTTTGGTGACAAACCCATGCTTATTACTAGTGGCATGAGGCAGGGTGTGGGGGGTCCAGTCACACAAACTAACAAATCTTGGTATGCTAAAAACACAAGTCAAATTCTGTTAAGAGAAGGAAAATATCCAAACATCCAAATTCCAAAGAGATCAAATCCTCAAAACCAGATTTTGTCAACCAGGTTGCCATTTATGAATCTAAGTCTAGATAAACTGAAAACTAAGTGGCCTTCTAAGCTTGGTAGTAGTTTTGAGTAGGGTGGGTGTGTAGGTCCAAATTTGGTTCTTGTTCTTGTTTTGTCTCTCTCTCATCATTCCACTCAAATCAACTCATACAACTTGTGCCCTTCCCAATTCTTGGTGTTGAGCCCTCGCATCTTACTAGTTGCGTGGATTTGGGATTGGAGCAAGTTCATCTCTTTATCGCTATACATTCATCACGTTTTGCCAACATAAGAAGAAATCACAGACATTGTCTAAAGAGGCCAAAAGTTCAAAACTACAACATGTTCGTCATCACATATCAGCATTGCAAAATCAAATAAAGTAAAAACTTTTTGTTTAACATTTTTTATCACTTGTCATCCATTGCATACATTCTGAAAAGAATGTGAAAATAGGGAATTCTAAAACATCTAAGAGTACACACATGAATCAAGTCAAGCCAACCCTATATAACAAATAACCAAGCCAAAAAGAGACATATGTACATATCACAGTGTGTCATAGCTTTTTACGATGTCATCGCACACTAGGTGCAGTCAAAACGCTTGCAATAAGCACAAAATACCAAAACAGAATACATGCCTCACAAAATGGAGACTAAGAAATAAAGGAACTCTGCCTATCCGCCCTTTTAAGGCCCATTATGACTACTCTAGTTACAAATTTCTTAGGAGTTCTTCTCAAAAACATTCAAAAACAGCAAAAAGCTAAGCCTAACGCAAAATACCATTCCCAAGCTCATTCTAATTCAATCATACTCAAAAATGAAAAGAGTGATCACCGTGGACCCAAAGCTCAAAAATTACCAAATCGATACACACAAATGAATAGGAAAATGAACTCGTTTTTTATATTTATGACATTCTAACCTTGTTTTGAATGTTCTTTCCCATAGTTGGAGTGCCGACAGAGGTAAGTTCTTATCCCCGCACAAATGGTAAGTCCTCATTTCATATCAATTTAGTATTTATTTTCAATTTATTTTATCTATCTACACTTGAGTCCCTTTTTCATTTTGCAGATAGCGGGAATCTGGATGGCGGAATTTCGGCACACGGGCATGTCAGGTATAGCCTCTAATTCCCCATTTTGGGACTTCCATACTCGGACCCAACGTTTTACGCCTCTTCATGGCTAAAACACTTCTCCGAGGGGGCAATATGTACGTACCCAAAATTGTATGTACTGTACAGTCGTAAATTGGTTACGGAAACCACAATGATAATTAAGATCTCTTCGCAAGGTGTTCGGAATCCAGAAAGCTTGTTGAGTATACATTTGCATCCCAAAAATCCTTGTCTAGCCTCTACATGTTTTGTCCTAGCCTTTTCTCTCTTTTTCCTTGTTTTTTTGTTGTTAGTTACAGGACCACCTCCCTGCCAGGGCGGCAGTCCTGTAACTATCACCCAAGCCAGGGCAGTGGTCCTGTAATCGTCACCCAAGCCAGGGCGGCGGTCCTGTAACCGTTGCCCTGCGCAGGGCGGCAGTCCTGTACGCGCCTTCCAGAATGCTCCGACGATCACGTCAAGCGTGAAAATTCAATTTTCAACCATATTTCTCAGCCACTAAAGCTTGTATTTATGTTTTAGCCGCCTAAACAATGATTTATCTTTGTTTAATGGTGAAAGAGTTCAATTTGAACTTGCCTTCTAATCATTGCAAATGCTATAAATATGTAGCTTTTTTACAAGTAAATGGTCTTGGTTCTTTGGTCTGGAGTCTTCATTCTTGAGCTTCAGTCTTCAATACTCAGTCCTAGATTTATTTTATGAATCATTTTATCTTTAGCATGGATTAGAATTCTAAATATTTAGTTATGCCTCACTGTACACCGATAACGATCCTACTAGGAATTGCATAAGCCAATCTCTGTTCTCTTGCACCATCCCTCTCCTACTTGTACTTCATTGTATTTCTCTGAGGCTGCTATTACTAATTGTTTGAGTACCTATTGTTTATCATTCTGTTTCATCATTTTTGCAACGACCCTGCTAGGAATCACATAGGCCAAGCCAGTTCACTTGCGCCATCCCTCTCCTACTTGTGCTTCATGCCTTTTTTACTTTAAAGTGACTACCGTCCCAATTCCTTCCCTTGTTGATACTGCTATACTCCTCTTTCTGGATTCACGTGAACACGCAAGAACAAAGAGATCATTCTGAGGGGATAAGCTACAACAAAACTGGATTTGCCTCTACTCAGTAAACTCCAGGTTTAAATTGTCAAAGTTATTATCAAATAGAGTAGCAAATCATTTTATTTCAGTTAAGCTTACTTTCAATATTGCCAGGGAAGCTGTGAGGAATGATAGTTTCTGAGAAACTATGATTTGTTCCTCACTTCTGAGGTAGGATTGAAGGTTTTCAATTAAGTTAATTAGTTGTCTTTTATTTAGATTCACACATCTGCATAGGTGAATAACCACACCGGGTTATCTCGCTTGTTTAGTTTTAGTATAAAATTAGTTTAATAAGTTGTTTGTGATTATAATATTTCAATCGTGTATTTTGTTTAGATTGGTTTCCCTTTCAGCAGTAGTATAAATTGTTATTTTTAGTTTAATTTAATTCAAAAACTTCATAACTAGATTAACACTGAGATCCTCATTAGGAAAATAAACCATAGGGAACTTATGCTACCCGCTCATAGCCTCTAAATCTCCCCTTTGTCATTTCAGCTACCAGGAGATCACACTACCAGATCTTAGTCACTGATCCTCCCATGGTTAGCCATAAGAAAGTTGCTTTCCGATTCTCATCCTCGCCTGTAACTTTTCTATCGTAAAAAACTGACCATAATCCCAGCTATGACTTCATCTAAGTCACCCACATTTCAAACCACCAGTTGTCTTGGCATGACCTCGGGAGGTCAGGTATGAGGAAGGTCACTTGCCGATTATCATCCTCGCATGTCACTTTTCCATCGTACAATTCCCAATAAGAAAGAATAAGGAATGAAAGAATTAATGAAACATTGTACAAAAGAATAAATTTTTACTCTGCAGCATCCTCTTCTTCAATTGGGAGATTAGCTCTGGATATTCATTTTTGATTTCAGCCTCCAATGTCTACAAGTCATTTACCATGGTCCTTGTCTTTTCTGGAATATATGTGGCTATGGCATCCAGTTCATCCTTAGTAATCTTTTTTTTCTCATTTTGTAGTACCCATACAACTTTGGCCATACCTGACATCATTCCTTCCATGAGGTCCATCTTTTGCGCTACGAGTTTCCCAATCTCATCAATCCTCTCTTTATGTGGATCCTAGGCTACTGTAAGGGCCTCACACTTCTGTTTCACCAATTCCAACCTTTCTGTGCACCCTAGTGTCTCATATTTCATCGATGTCAGAACCTCATTATCTTCAACTAGAGTTCTGGTCCTTATTATTGCTTTTGGTGCCACACATAAATTAAGAGCTTGGTCAGTTTTCTTCAGCTCATCCTTTAAAGTTTGGAGCAATGAATCATAAGTTGAATTTTTCTAACCATAGAGGCCCTTGCTCTCTCTGCCTCTTGTTCAAAATCTTTTTGTGTGGGAATCTTAATTGGTCCGTCATCTAACACCAAATCGACCAAAGTGCACACATAATGCATAGCAAAAGGAAAATTTTATGGTACCTAAGATGAGAGATGAGGCCTTGTTTTAAGGATGTGATCACCAATTTCCTCCACCGTGCTAACAAAAGCCTCATTATTTTCCCGTTCTTGTTCCTTCTCTTCCTCAAAACGCGTTATCTCTGCATTTTTATCCTTATTATCTTCAAGCAACACTCTAATGGTGGCAACCTTATCAACGTTTTTCTATGCCACCTCAGCAGATACTTTGACCATTGCATTGCTGACCTTCTCATCAGACATTAGAGTAGGTTTTATTGTTATGAGCATGCTCTAGGGTGCCCTCTTCACTCTTCCTGAGACACGGGACTCCTTGCACACGTTGAAATTTGGTTCATCCACATGATTATGCATGGACCAAGATAATTGCTTCCTTGTGCATGTAGTAGCCATATCTAGATCCATCAACTCCCACCCATATAACTCCTTAAGGCCCACAGTGCTCTGAAACTAGGCACAGATGATTTTTCTTGTGTCCTCAATATAGCCCATACTAGGGACAACATACTCTTCGCTTGTTCTCTAACTTTTTGTTCTTGGCCCCTTAGGGACCTGGGCACCAAAGTCTGAATTTGGTCCTTCTCCTACATGAGTCGCAATGGGCGTGTTGGGTTGTTCTTCCATATTTTATTCTACTTCTTTCACCCCTTCCTCTTCATCTCTCATTTCTTCATCCCGGGGTTCCTCCACATCTTCAGGCTGGACCGGGGTTCCTGGCACGCTCTCTTTAGACTCCTCCTTCTCGTTAAGCTTCAGCTTCCTTCTTCTCTTTCCCTCAGGTGATTTTTTTTAGGGGAGAGTCAAGGTGACCTTTGTAAAGGCTGAGATGCTCCTACGCCTTGGGTTTCGGTTCTTCTGAACACCTTTTAAAACTAGAGTTCCTCATGGAATATACCCACGCCCAAGTTTTCCTCTCCTCCTTGCATCTATGGGGGAGTATCTGCGCGCTCACTCTCCACTCTGTCTGTGGGCTGCCTCTGAACTCTATGGTCCAAGCCTCCACTATCCTCGTCGAGTCCCTCTTCCTCATCTCCTTCTACGGTTAAGACAGGATTTGGAGTTGCCAAATTTTCAACTATGTGTTTTCCCTTAGGCGGCCCTGGGAGCATAAAATCATTCTCCACATACTTTCCCTTTTCCATCCTAGTCTTAGCTAAAGATAGATAAGCGCAGCTCCATTATCCCCAATATCCAAACTTACCAGCTTCATGCTTATAACATCATAAATAAGCCTCTCGATATAGGAAAACTAACCTGGATAAACATATGTTTTCCATAGAGTATAGTACTCACATTCTACCTTGTCCGTGTTGTAGTTCAATCAGCACGCAACAACAAACCTATGTATTGTTTCCTGGAAATAAATCATTTTGAAGGCCTATGGCAGTTTGCACTAGGGACTCCATGTCCCATCCTTCATTGCAAACTACGTGATGTAAAAATGTTGATACACCGTGAAATGTACTGCCTTGCCCACTACTGAGGGTAACTCCTTTGGAATGTTTTATTCTTCCTCAAAGGCTACGTGAAGTTGATCATACCATAGCTCTTCCATTTGTTTGAACGAGCCACTTATTGTTCCTTCACACAAATACTTCTCAAACCTCTCTGCGAGGGACTTCTTTTCCACATGGTATTCCCAAATTTTGTTATTTGGCCCATCGGGAACTCTAATTTCTACAAACACAAGAGATAATAGGATAGCAACCAAAACTTATCTTCTCACATGTGCACACTTACTCAATAATTGTTTTTACTATATAGCTAACTAGGTTGTACATTTATCCTTGTGACATCTTCTTCACAATATGTAGCCACATGGTATTTACTTCTAACCATCTCTCCTGATCATTCAGCTTAGTGAGAAGATGTGTGGCTTCCTGCACCACAAGGTACTTCCTTAATCTATGGATGTCCATTCCGCGTGGACCCTTGGCGTATCCTAACTCCTTTCTTATAGCTATAACAACTACCTTATCAGTTAGATCACTACAACCTTTGTCCATATGCCAGTCAGTCCTTTCAACGTAGCAATCAAAGGCACGGTGATCCTTACCCGTCGTCTAGTAAAATAGAAGAAGTCCTCATATATTCTACTCATAAGCCATTGGTATAAACTTTCTGGTTTTCTAAAATATGAGAGTTCATACAACTAATACACCCCTACCTTCTTGAGAAACTTCTCCCCAACATCGTCATATACTGGCATGTCATGCACCGTGCACTTGTTGGTCTTCTTATTCAATAATGCGTCCAACTCCCCCGTGTTATCGGTGGTGTAGTGGTTTTAGTCACTTACTTTACATCTACGGATATGGGAATCCCAATCTCCTCTGATGATCACTCCTAGATACTAAATTTCTGAAAAATTTCTCTCAGGAGCATCTTCGACCTCACTTTACACCTTTTTCTTCCCCTTCGTACCTGCTTTAGGTGCTTTAGGTGCTTTCCTTAGTGTTTTCTATTATTAGCTCGAAACCACATGCCCTAGCCCCTTCTCAATGCTTCTACTTCACTCAAACCCTTCTCTAATGGGGATGCAAGCCACTTGTATGCACAAATATGCTCTCCATGAGTGGTTTTGCAACTCTCCGCACCTCAACACGTTTTGCTTGGCTTTGTCACAAATATCTCGCTCAAATACTTGTGATCGCAAAGGTAAAAATAAACCCACATCACGTCTTTAAATAGATTTGCTAAAAGTTATTGAATTTATTGCTCCTTTACCTACCACCAATCCCCTCATTAATTGACCAATTTCCCAATTTCCATACGATACACCTATGCACCACATCTATAACCTTCCAATGTGCCTTCCTACCTTCTGGCTACAGACCTTCTTCTGCACGCATCCATGCGCCGAATTACCTCGCCATTGTGCCTTCCTCTAGTAGTTTCTAAGGCTGTTGCCCACCTCCCGTTATACTGTTAATTCATTTATTTCCAGCTATGGTCTTCCTTAACAATCTTCTTTCTAACAGCTCCCATCCATTTTTGAATAACACATGTAACATTATTTTTTCAAGTGTACCCAATTTTAAATAACAACCACCCCACACCAATGGTATGTGCAGTTCTCTACGCATAAAAATACTTCATATTATAATTAGCTTCTAGTGCGCAAATACGCTTATTACACAAAACACCAAACTAAATTGACAAAGCATAACGATGAAGAAGGAAATACATTTAAAATAAATACAAAAAGGGAAATCTATGTTATATGTCAATATTGCTTTATTACAAATACCAAGAAGAATTATTTATAGTAGGGCTTCAGCCTACTCCCATTAAAGAAACTGGGTAACCGTGTTCCATCGAGCGCCTCTAACTGACAAGTTCCTGATTCAAGGATGTGAGTGATAACATATGGTCCCAACCAATGCACCTTAAGTTTTCCTGTATGGTGCAAAAACTTGGAATCATAAAGAAGTACCATCTATCTAACCTCAAGCTTCTTATCCCTGATGTGTTTGTCATGCCATGCCTTATGCCTGGCCTTTTCCTACTTCTAGCTCCAACGTGTTATGACGCGCCTCTCATCTAGTTGTATTAACTTGTCAATTATTTCTTCTAATGATTTCTCATCAGCTAGACCCCCCATGTGTGCAATACGCAAAGAAGGTAACATGAATTCTATGGGAAGAACTGCTTCTACGCCAAACACTAATTGAAAGGGTTTGACCTTATTTATCCTTTTGTAAGTTGTCATATATGCCCAAAGTACAATGGAAACTTTATCATCCCAATCTTTCCTTCCAACTTTACAAATTTTTTTTAAGGTCTGGCTCAATATCTTATTGAAGGACTCAATAGTCCCACTTGCTTGAGGATGATAAGGTGTCGTCTTGTGGTGCGCGACCATAAATTCATCCAACAATATTCTAATTATATCATTCAAGAAGTGTATGCCCCTATCACTTGTCAAACTCAATGAACAGCCATACCTAGTAAGAATATTTTCCCATAAGAACCTTGTTGTTGTAGTTGTTGTACAATCCTTTATAGGTGTTGTTTCTGCCCATCGTGTAAGATAATCTATACAAGTGAAGATATAGTGTGATTCAGTTATACGTGTGATTGGGGAAATAGGACCCACAAAATCTATTGCCAATTTTTCAAATAGTTATGCACTAGTAATAGGCCTCAAATTCATTTCATCTCTTTATCCAGGTTTTCCAAGGTGTTGATAGTGATCACACGCCTTACAATACTCTTTACAATCCTTATACAGGGTCTCCCACCATAACCTAGTGAGTAGAATCTTGCGCGCAATGGCGTCACCTGCATAATACCCACCTACAATACCTTCATGAGCCTCTTTTATGATATATGTGTGCTCATGTTCTAATACACACCCACACAATACTTCATCTCGACCTAGTTTGTCTAAGTCACCACTGATCAACATGAAGGGTGTGGCACGAATTGCAAGTTGTTTCTTCTCTAAGGATTTCATTCCTTCTAGCGTCATACATGTGCGTAAAAAGATAGCAATATCATCAAATTCTGAAGGTGCGTGATGTAACCTGTACAACTGTGCATCCAAAATTGTATATTCAATTGTATGTGCATCCTCTCCTGATTGAATTAGTGCAGGTATAGGGGAAAGACTCCATTCTATGTGTCTTAAGCCCTATGTCACTTAATGAGGTGAATTAGACATATTCCAGCATGAAGATGGAAATATGAGCATGGACAGAGGTGAGGCATGTTTTTTCAAGAGTGTGAGGGAAATTCCAAGTCTCAAGTTGAAGAAGAAAGCAAGATATAGCATTTTTAGATCTACTGAGTTCCTAGAAATGAGAAACAGAGCTCGAAATGAAATTTCTTGTGCGCGTTGGCACATGTAAACTCTGCATGGTGGCTCGAGATCTTCATGGTATTTGGATAAGGCTGCTAAGATGACATTCCAGACATTATTTTAGAGATTAAGGGGCAGATCTTTATAAACAATCATTAAGAAGGTAAGGTGGTCTAAAACCCTCTTAAAACCCTAGCTAGGTAGTGATGGATGAGATATTTCTCTATCATGCCCAAAATTGATTAGATTGGATAATATGATGGTTTGAGGTTATAGAGGACTCCTTCAGGTTTCCCTAGGTGGCATTGAGGTGTCTTAACAGTGTGTGGACCCGACAATAATTTACATGTTTATGAAGAAGTTGATTTTACTATCAGGTTTTACATTGGACTAGTTGAATAAATTGATGTTTGAGGAATTTAGGAAGACATGATACATGTTTTGGGTGGTTTCAAATCATGTTTGATCCCTTTGGAGGTCTTGGGAATTATATTTTTCAAGATTAGGTTTAGGGTAGTTTTGGACAGTTTTGGTGGTCCTGGTTGCAAAGGAATTTTGATGGTGTTTCAGTCCAAGTGATGGTGTCTAATGAAGTTGATGATGACCCTGAGGTCATCATATTTCCATTCATGTGTCACACTTGCATGGTTGAGGTGATTTTATGAGTGTTTCAGCTTCATGTTTGAGGACTGGTTTTGTAGGTCACAAACCTAGTGTGGACAATTGGTCCTAATGGTAGTTTCATTGACATGAGATGGTGATGTAAAGTTGTAAGAAGCTTATAGGAGGCATGGTTGAAGACTTAGAAAAAATTATAAGTGGTTTCTAATGTTTGGTGAAGGTCATGTTGGCTCAAGAAGGCTGACTCTGGTCTTGGCGAGAGGAGTTGTTTTAGTGCATTTAGGCCTCAGTTAGTGTCCTAATAGAAGATTTGTGAGTTTCATGTAGTGGTATTGCCGACCTAAGTGGTCTTTTATATTGTTTAATTATAGTCTTATCATGTTTTAAGTGTATATTGCCCTATGATGGCTAGATTATATGATGTAATTGATGCTCGAGTCAAGTATATAAAGCAAGTTGTTAGGCCTATTTGAAATGGTGAAAAGGGGATGAGAAAGTGTGAGCAAGAGGGCAAAGCTTGGAAATGTGTAGGTGGTCTATTTGTGACCATCTAAGGGAAGGCAAAGATGTTGGTCATGAAGAACTAACAGGGGGTGTTGTCTATGGTGTTCAAGTAGGTCATTATGACCTAATCATCCTTGTTGAAGAAGTTCTTCAACGAGGAAGCCTAGGAAGGCAAATTTAAAGAAGATAGAAGGAAATGAGAGCTAAACAAGTGTTATCATCAGTTGTTGATGGCAACATTTCTATAGGTGAAAAACAAAATTAGGTGGCTGATATTGGTGTTGAGGCATCTAGGGGGTTGGTGCCTCCATGTAGGATTGGTGCTCTACTAAATCTAGGGGTCGATGCTCCTTGTTGGGTTGGTGCCTCACTAAACTTCGAGTGTTGGTGCTTCTTGTTGGGTTGGTGCTCAACTAAATTTGATTCATTTCTATGCAATAAAGATTTATGTTCCAGTGGGTTTTCTTCCCTTCTAGGGTTTCCCACTTATATTTGATGTTCATGTGTTCTTGTGTTCTCATTTTCTCATGTAATGGTTATGATTCTTAAGTAAATGCATGGTTAATAGTTAATGGTTTAAGTTGATGAATGATTAATGAATTGCTAAATGTTTAAGTGAAGCTCTAAAACATGGGTTGCAAGAAGGATGTTCATAACCCAGTCCTCAGTATTGAAAGAGTTCCAAGAATCTTGTTATGCTTGATAAGGTTATGTGTGAAAATGCTTGAAATCTACTCTGATAAGTGCTGCCAAAAGGCCTTGCTTATTCTGTGAAACACTGCAACAGTCAAAATCATTTCCAAGTGTTACTCCTTGTATGCTATGAATAGGTTTCCTAGGATCACATGCCTTGATTATCTTGTAACATCATGTGTGTCACATGTTTGCATGCACCCTATGCTTATTTTGTGATAGATTTGGTCTGTTTTGCACTTGTTTCTACGTTACTTTGCACTTGCTTTGACCTAGCATGCCATACAATGTAGCAATTGCCACTATCTATTTTCCTTTCATTGACGTTATGGTGTGCTATGATGCAAATCAAAATTCATAGGAAGCTAGTGATTTGAATAAAGAACAAGAGCTTTTACCATGTGCATCCCCTTTTAAGGTACAATTTCTTCAGCGTGACCACCTATAACAGCAATACTTTTCACAGGTTATCAAAGTCAGGTCATGGATACATCTCAAACATGTGTATTTAATATTTTCTTTTCAGTTTGTACTTCAAATTTATGAGATAGCAAATGCCTCAAAATGAGGGGCAAATCATTCAGGTAGTATAAAATCAAATCCAACAATATATAATGCATATTTTCTGTATGCCCCATAGAACATATAGCATATAGATAGTAATACCATCAGACGTACTTCTAATTAGTAACTCAAGCTGTTGCATAATACTAATTCAAATGTGCATGTAAAAGAACACATACACAATATGTCAGGATTGTACAAATGATCTGCCCTATCATATTTTTTTTAAGAATCCAAAGGGAGAGGGCTACAAATTTGTGAAAAAAAATTACATATTTTATCAAGCATTACTGCAAGCATCATTAGCTATCCTTCGTCATACTTAGCCTGACTCATACTGTCATATATACATGTGGCATGAAGTATTTCAGTGTCTTCTACAGTGGAAAGAGAGAGCCCTGTTTCACTTTCGATGTACTCCACATTAGGGGCATGTGGTCTCAATTTTTCCACTCAAAGGTCAGCCTAGCACTCTCATTCTGCTTGGCATTCTTCCATGCTGTCTCCAATAACACATGGGAACTGAATACCTGGGGCACTTATTTAAATTTTCTATTGTTTATCTCAAGTAGAAAGCACTTGGGCTTATACTTCCCCATCTATCCCACGAGCTATACACTGTGGGGTAATTTCAAGGTAGCAAACCAGGACTTAAGTTCTTCCTGCAAGAAAATAAGACTTCCTATAAAATATGGAAGCGTTCAGGACAAAGACATAAAAGTTGAATAGAACTCAATTTAATACATGGTCTTCAAAGATCCTAACATAAGAAAATGTCAGACCAAAGAGCTAACTAGCAATTTGGTAAAATTATCGGTTAACATTTCAAGACAATTGGGTAAAAACATTCCTAACTTACATTGACCTCTCCTGGCACCAGCAGGATGGTCTGTTCATTGCCAAATTAACTTAAATTCCAGAACACAAAATTCAGGAAATAAAGATAAATGTTAAAATTTAATGTACGATTGCATTCACTCCGCAAAACTAATATTTGATATTCAAGAAAAATGTTTTGCAACTCTTTTAGCATGTATCCATGTACAAGTAAACTTTATAGAACTCTAATTACTATAACTTTGAGCTAAAGATTAGGCTTAAAATACTTTGCCAGCATAAACTACAATGAATACTTCCACTAGCAAAGAAAAAATATTACATATATGTAAGAGATCTGTCTAATTAATTACAGCATGAATGGGATTTTTGCACAAAGAAATTTAAATAGTGGAAAATGGAGAGACCAAAGTAACTGATGCAAATACATTAGGGCAGCACCACATCTAAAGGTAAAAATTACCCCGTACTAGGTCTAGACGTGTAAATCTTATTTCCACAAGTAAGATAAGTGTCTATTCCCAAGTATTTGAGCAAGTTTGAGAATTAAGAACATATACATAATCACAGCATCAAGTTGCCAAGTTCTGATTGCCAGTACTGGGGGCGTCAGTCGGTAGTACAGCGGTGCCCATAACCGAATTAACTTTGTTTTTCATAAAATCCATCTGTGCCCTACGGTCCGGTCTGGCCTGCCTGTGTCTGAGTCCAAGTGACATACCCAGGCCAGACCCACCAACGTGAGTCCAGAGTACCTAACATTACAACAAAATGTACTATTTTTTGGCAGGTGAAGCTTTTAAAAAAGTCACATGCTTGACTTCCAAGCAGGGCCAATAAAATACAGCACGGTAAAAAACCATAAAAACGACTCTTGACCTATTTCTGAGAAGAGCAAACAACATAAACATGTCACACTTACAGGTGCTCACCGCCAATAACTAAGCATCCCTTACCTCCATTTTAGTCCAATGCTTCATGTGCTGAAATCACTCATTCTTTTGTTAGAGTCACATACACCAGCTACAAGAACCCATTGGAGACCAAGGAGTTTTGAGGAGCTTGCTAGATCAAGGAGCCATTGTTTATTGAAGGTAAGTTATTCTAAGGTTTTTGCAATTAGTGTTATAATTTCTGTTCTTTTCTAATTTCAATCTTCAAATAGAGTGGTGGTTTCATCATTTTTGGTTTTTTTTTTTTTAGGAATCTTTCAAAAAGGTAGATTTCGTTTTCCCTTAACAAGTGAAATCATTGTGTTTATGGTTCATCTGTGTAACTACAGAGTATTTGCTAGAATGGCTGGTGGAGAGATGCTGAGCTCCAAAGGGACTAACAAGGGGCAATACCAATCTTCAAAACCAATCCTTTCATCGCCTCTTTGAAACCGTATAGTCAGCAAGTGCCAAAATCATCGGATGAATTTGGTACAAGGTGGCAATTTTTTTATCACTATTTTTTACGACTCACAAGAGGGGTATATTTTTCTAGCAAAAGAGATGAATATACATTTCCAAAAATTACAAACATCTTATTGGGCAATATAACATTTGAAATTTATATTAGGTTATTAATTACTCATTTTTTTTATTTTTTAGTTTTGAATATTTACTAAAACTACGTGTGCGTGTCAAGAATGTACAGTGTGTGTCAGTGATTGTTAAACCAAGTTATGACCCTATCATACGGTTTATCATAAATTCAGAATTTTCTCCAGATTTTTCAGCACTCTCCAAAAAGGATCATCATTATTTCTAGCATGTTCATAACTATGGTGATGTCACACTATAAGAACAATCATGTGAAAGCCCATTTGTGAGTGATTCCTAGCCAAAGAATCAAAGATTGTATTGGGCTGAGCAGAGAAGGGTTGCCAATACTCAAAGATCCTTTGGATACATCAAAGAGAAAGAAGTAGCAAATGCAAAAGTTGCCCTAAAGTTGAAGGCATGGGTTTGGCAAAGAAATGATCCACTCGGATTTCAAAAAAGCCACCTATTCTGCTCCATCCCTATACAGTTGTATGGCACATGGCCAGAGTATGGGGCACTTATTTATATTTTCTACGATGTTATCTACAAGTTGAAGAGGATTTGGGCTTATCTTCATCGAAAGAACAAAAGGTATTGGTCTATTGGAAAGGTTATTTCGGAATGATTCCAAGAATGTAGCAAAGTCAGCTTCATGTGCAACATTGTACTTATAGACACTCAAATTTGTGCTTAATTTGCACTTATGACAACACTTGATTTCACAATGCACTCTTATACATGATAAATACCATCTCTCCATTCCCGCTGTTTAGGCACCTTTCCGAGGTCCTTCTTGTTTAACATTCGTGTGTTGGGTCCTTACACACTGACATGTCGGCAAATCTCTATCGAGCACAATTGCATAATGATACATCCCCAAGACACTAAGTAACAAGTTCCAAAAATTCATTAGGCATATGTTCTACCCACAGGAACAGAGGTCGTACAGTTTGGTCCGCAGATTTTATATCCGGTCCTATTCCGAATTGCACATGTCTTGGACCGACATGTCTTAGCAAATTCATTTCTTTTTGCACTCTTCTTGTATAGGTACTCTCTACTTACATCTGGGTCAGCTTATAGTTTAGATAAATCTATCTACAGAGCCCTATATAAGCAAGTAAACACTACCTCATTTGTTACCCTGAAGATTCATATTCGCAATGCATTGATACAATCGCTTCAACATAATGGGATACTGTAAAAGGCAACTCATAGCTCCCTAAATCAACGCAAGTAGCACTGATGCTAAAGTACAGTAGGGCAGCACCCTACATCAGATTTGAAGTCTTCTTACCTAGGTCAGTCACAATCATTCTCTCTCATTTGCAAGCACTCAAACATCCCTACTCCCAAGTATTTTAGCAAGTTTGCCAAAGTCAAAGCAAGGCATTGTCAAAGCACAATTGTCCAAATTCTGATTTGAGCAATACGGTAGATATCACATGCTAGGTGGATAACGACATGCGGTTGTTTGAGGCCTCTTTAGAGTGGTGCCAATGTTGGCAGTGCACAGGGGTGCCCACAACCCACTTAACTTTGTTTTTCATAAAATCCATCTCGTGTTACAATGGTTTGATGGTTTGAGTAAAGTTTATAGATTCATTTCAAAGGTGAGCAAAGAAGACTGACATACAACAATAGTCATTTTCAGGCAGGTGAAGCACTCAAGAAGTTACATTCCCAAATTCCAAGCAGGGCCAAGACCATATAGTACGGTCATAACCATACAAACGGTCTTGACCTATTTCTACAATTTTTCTCACGTCTAGTTTTAGGTGCTAATTCCAATAATGAAGCATTTCTAGCCTCAGATTAGCATGTTCATGTATTCAAATCACTCAAACTCTTCCAGAGTCACATAAAATCAGCTAAGTGTGATTCCTCCTTTGTGTTTTGATAGTTGGTAGATCAATAGCCACTTTGTAAAGTATTATTCTGATTTGTGCAATTAATGTTAGAAGTTAATTAAATCAAAATATCCTCATATAATAGTAATTCATCATTTTTACGCATGTTATTTAGGAACATTCTAAAAGCTTAAAAGGTTGAGATTAATCACTTAAAAAGTGAAATCATTTGCTCAGCTATCTATGGAGGGAGAGTGTTCGGTGATGGTGAAGAGATGGGAGATGCAAAGGGACTAACAATAAGCTCTTCAAATGGATCTTCCGAAGGAATTCTAGCATCTTTTCTTTGAAACTGTATAGGAGCAAGTCTGAAATCATCATGTTGTTGCAACTCAAATGTAGGATGTACAACACCACTTGCTCGATCACCTCTTTTATATTGTATATATGTCAATTTTCTCAAAATGATGAATCATTCAAGTGTAAAAATATATTTTCAAATTGGCCAAGGGATTGGATTCAACATACCATTTTATTTTATTTTTTGGAATATATGGTTTTTGTATTTTATGGGAAAAGAGTGTCAGACAATAAGATTGTTTGATCCCTAGCGGAGTCATCAAAAATTATGGGTGAAATATTTTTCATGGGACAAAATGTGCAATTTTATCAATACTGTTGGGAATGGGGAGGCTCCCATTTATTGAAAGTTGGAAACTATGTACATTAGACTAATATCTAGGGTGGAAAAAAATTGGAGAATGCGTAGAAACACCCTTCTTGTGACTGCAACGGTAGACTAGAGGGGGGGGAATTTTTACGTAATGGAAAAGAGAGAAATAAGAAGGGAAATTATATTAATGAGTTGAACTCTGATTTTGTTATCTACAACTCAGAGGTGGTTCTATTTTTAATTGGAGGAAACAGAAAAGCACAACACAACGTCATAAAAAGATAATGAAATGGATAATGCAAGATAAATACAAAGCCTTATCAAGATATATTCATTCCAAAAAGAAGGCACGAAGTCCTTCAACTTCTTACGAATTCCAGCATGTGCTCAACTAAGTGACAAGATAAAAAAGGAGGAAAATATCAATGCAAGAAATAGAAGATTACAACCTACTAGAGAGCAAAAACAGATGTCTTGGAATAGAGAGAGCATTCCAATTTATAGCCAAAACCAAGCGACTCTTTGCATTCCCATGTGACTTTTCGACTTAAAGTTCAATTTCAACAAAGAAATAGAAACTATATGTGACTTAAGTCAATTTTACAAAAGTTATTTGTCAATGGAGAAATAGAATGTTAGAGAGAGAAAAGAAGAGAGAGAATGTGTGATCAAAAGAAAATGATCAAGGATTAAGTTTTGGTCTTCCTTCATTGTGGAGATGAATGTTGAAACTGAATAGCATCTTCCTCAGTTGCTTCTCTGATCAGATCATGTCTTTTCTTGGACTTAGAAATGATGTTCCACATCTTATCCAGAATGATCATTTTTGGCCATGCTTGGAAAATTCTCTTTTAACTCTTTGTCCTTGTGAGAAATGATAGATTACACAACTCAATTCTTTATCACAAACATGATCTCTTGTCTCCCACACGAACAAACAGTTATCTTCTAATCATCAGAAAGCATACACTCACATCACACTTTCCCAAATTCGGTAAGAAACATCACACCATGAGTTATCTTGGATTTGATAGTATCAAATATTTATAAGAATTCTCAGTGGCAACATAGCAATCCTCTTAATGGAAACACTTCCTCTTTGTGAGATGAAGTCAAGCATTAACTGAGTGAACAATATCTTCTTGAAGAATATGAATACTTCTAGTTATGTCTCCTAAATAGAGGTGTAGACACCTAAATTTGGTTACTCAATTTAGTGTCCCTCACATTCGTTTACCTGCTTAGGTAACCTGGGGCACGTTTATGTCACCAACTATCCCCTTGGGATATTATCCAATTTGTGATTTAATCACTTACTCTAAATTTAATTCATCACATCACATCTTACCCATGAGTAATTAAATATTAAATATTTAATTACGCTTCTTCCCATGCATCTTAATCACTTATCCACCCCAAATTTATTCTATCTATGCATCACATCCATTTTTAATCTTCCCTAAGCGGGATATTTCCCGTGGTCGGGATAAGTCTTGTCTTTCTCGAATCGATCAATTTGGCCATCTCGGGAGTCTTCTCCGCGATCGGCGCCGACCCATATGGTCGGCGCCGATTTTATAGGAGCGGTGCCGATTATAAAAGCAGGTCCATAGCTCAGTTCGAAGGACCGAAAAGGAGGACCGAAAAAGAGACTAACGAGCGAAAGAAAGCACTTACGCACGAACAGAGAGCGAGAAAGATACAGGTTGCAAGAAGGAGAGATCTTTTTAGCATCATTTGTCTCAGTTAGGGCAGATCCTGTCCTAATTAATCCCTGAGAGGAGCACCGTTACTCTACCCGTATCATATCAACATCGCACACCACCATCTATCATCTGGTGACTCTGTTCCAGTGTCTCTCCATCTTCGGCACATCCTGCAGACTACATTCACCTTCCAATCCCCGAATCTCATCGCACAGTCCCTGATTGGTCAGTCTGCCTTCAGTTGACACTGATCTTATCCAGTCGACGCCGATCAGTCCCAGTCGACGCCGATCACATCAGTCACCGCCGATTATTCCCAGTCGACGCCGATTTCATTGCAGACAGGTAAAAGGTCACAGGTAACACAAATCCAGCATTATTTCGCAGTTCCCTGTTTTCTGTACTTTATGTCTGCTGTTCAGTTTCTGTTTTATTACTGCAATCAGAGAATCTAGTCTTTACTTACATCTTTTATCATGTATGCTTCTTTTCTTTATTGAAAACGTGGACTGACATCCGCCAAGGAAGCTTATCGCTTCCCGGACCCGCTTCTCGGGCAGTCCACCCATATATCTTCTAACGCCATCTTTTTCTGTCAAGCACCGGTGTTTTGCAGGTTACTCGGATCTATTGTGCAGATTGCTTGTGTGCGCCTGTCTTGTCTACATCGGCTTCCTCATCCGTCTACATCTTCATCAGGTATTGATTTCATTGGAGTTTTTCAGGGTTTTTGTGTTTAGTTTGGTGCATTAACTTGGACAGGTAACAAGCGCAAAATTCTTGATCTACATTCTGGCACGCCCGGTGGGACCCAACCAAAGTCCCTTATTGGTAAGTTCATTCCTTTTTAGTTTTGAACTTTGTTCCTTTTCTTCACTGATTCCTATCAGTCCTATTTGAACATTTCTGTTCATCATATCAATCTTGCTTTTTTAGGCGAAATCATTATCTTGAAATTTTTCTATTTCCTTAAAATAGAAATTTTTCGTTTCACCATTATCTGGATATATCTTTCCGGATCTTGTTTGTTGTTTGCCTAACCTCTTCTTGCGGAGCACTTTGCTTGTTCGTGGGATTGTTCGAGGGGAAGAGCTCAACAACGCGCTTTTTGAAGTCCACACACCTTGGAGAGCTAAATCTACAGGTATTCCTCTTTTACGGTGTTTTCTCCTTCTTAGGATTTCTTTGTTGGTTGTCTATCACATCCAAACACTTCAAATTTTGGTGCTTAAAAGGAACTCAATCGCATTTGGGAAAGAACTTGTTTGACTTGTCTTCATCGAAATCAAACATTTCGTTTTAAGTGCTTAAAAAGAACTTTTTCTTTGTCATTGCTGCATGCTTTTTCATCTAGTTTTAATTAGGCTGGAAAATTGATCAAAATTGGTAGTGACACTATTCGATTTTTATTTTTCACCCTTGCACACAAAGCCAAAATCACTAGGTATAAAGCATCTAAACAAAACTCCTTCCCTGGCCTCGCCTACTTGGAAGTGATATCCAAGAGGAAGAGCCTACGCGGTACTCGGGCCGCGCTATAAATTCACGGAAGATTTTGGTATATATTGGCAAGCACCCGACTCCCTTATCGCAGCGGTGTGTGAAGTGCGGGGGTAGGCCCCTATATCAAGCCACGTACCGGTCTTTTACTGAAGTGCCTTCGGGACTCCTCACCAAACATTACCCAAACCATCCTTAGTTTGGCTATCTGAGTAGTTCCTGTTCTAAAAAGCCTTCCCTAACATTTTTCTTTTCTTAAAAGCATCAAAATTTAAAGGAGATAATCACTTGCGCTGCTTGAATTGTTTGTGCATTAGCTAGGACAATCTTCTTTCTTGCTTGCTTATGACGGTTATCACCCGGTCACAATCTAGACAAATGGCTCAATTGGCCCCTTCTTCCGCCGAGATTACCACTAATGTGGAGGTTTCGGCACCTCCCCAATCTTCCTCAGGACCACTTCTAGTTGGTTCCCCATCTTGGTCGTATAATCCTTTCCATCAAGCCAAAACAATCCCATCACGTCCAGCTTCTCCTAGTCCATCAGAAATATCTTCTGACTCGGAGTCTATTCCTCGCGGGGATCCTGAATTTCAGGCTCTCCTTGATCGCAATCCGGTAGCCCTCATGGACTACCTAGTACACAAGTCCATTCAAATATCTGATCAAGGACCACCAATCCAACAAGTGTACGATTATCCTCGTGGTCCATCCCAGGCCTATGTAGAACAGTTTTCATCCTCTCTCCCGCCTCGAGCCATGGAAAAGGGGGAGGCTCTTGTGCCTCCTTTTTCTCTTCCACCAACCATGTTGACTAGTTCTCAAATTGCCTTACCTATTCCTAATACTGCAGTTACCTCAGCTATTCCTCAACCTACCTTTGAGAGGTCTTCTGCCTTGGCGATAACGAGTGCGTCTGTGTACCCGCATATCGCTGTTAATTCATATATGCCCTCTATTGTGTCTCAAGGTCAGTACCTCTTCATGAGCCAACCCCCTCCGGCTAGTCAGTTGGTTCCTACTGCTCGTCCTCCGGTCAGTCTTTCTTCCAATATTCCAGCAACTGTGACCTTCGCCCATCCCCTAGTATCGGCACCCCTGGTACCAAATCCGGCGGTAGAAGGCCCCTTTCAGGTCTTGTTCCCCAACATGACCAATCAAGTCGGTACTCACGTTCCTCAATTTGTCCCTATCCAATCAACAAACATGGGAGTCCATCAATCACAGGCTCCATCCGTCTTCCAACCCTCATTTTCCCAATCCCTTATTATCTCACAGCCTGCCTATACGCAAGCTACCTCACAACAAATACCTCACCAGGCGTCACCCAAAACACCTGGTTATTCCTCTTACCATCCCACCAATCAACAGATCAATCCCCCATTGACACCTCAACAACATCCATCACTTGCTCCTTATGTAGGACATACCAATGTGCCTACTCCCCAATCTGATGTGGTTCAACTTCTCTTCAAGAAAATTACAGACTTGGAAGCCTCCACCAAAGGAGCTCGTCCTTCATATTCCTTTGAAGAGGTGTGTAATGAACCCATTCACCCTTCAGTGGCTTTTAAGCCTTATCCTTCCCAATGGGAACTTCCAAAATTCTCAAAATTTCATAGTCAGGAAGACCCTCAACAACATTTGCGAGCATTCAAACATGCTTGCTACCTCATAGTCCAAGATTAGGAGCTCATGCTCCGTACCTTTCCTATGTCTCTAGCAGGTCCCGCTTTAGATTGGTATAACAATATCCCTCAACATTCTTTGTTTTCCTTCTCTCAATTGGCCCAGATGTTTGTTGAAAACTTTTCAATAAATATCGCGCATAAGATCTCAATCACAGATCTTTATAACATTCGCCAATTCGACGATGACTCTATAGCAGACTTTGTCACTCGTTGGAGAGGGATAATCAACCAATTGTCTTTCTCCTTTCCCCAATCCCAACAGATGGAGTTGTTCACCCGATCTTGTGCTAATCACATTTCTTCCACTCTAAGGATCCAAACTTTTCATACCTTTGAAGAGGCCTTCACGATGGCACGTAAACTTGAATCTCGCTCCATTGAACAAGGGAAGTTAAAACTTTGCTCAAAATCAAAACCCGATTTCTCTCGATTCACCAAACCTAATTCTTCCCCCTCTAAAGATAAGAATCAAGGGTCCACAAATGCTATCGTATTAAAAACATCACGAACTGACAATACCTCTAATCAAACACCACGAAGAGATTCCTCATCTTCTCGGAAAGGGGCTTCATCATCTCGATCCTTCGCTCCATTGGGGGAATCATATGCCTCCATCTTAGAAAAAATGTTGGAAGTTCGCATGATCGAACTTCCCCCCATTAGGAACATTGACGAAGGCCGAGAACGCCCATCGTGGTATAGAGAAAACGATTTCTGTCATTATCACAGAACCAAAGGTCATGACATCGAACGATGTCAGACTTTCAAAAATCTTGTCCAAAAATTCATTGACAAAGGCGAGCTCATCCTGGATAACCCAAATGCTCCCCCAAATCAAGCACTCGCTGTTTTTAAACAACCATTTCCCAATCATGCCCCAAATCATAATTCTTCAGAATCTCAAAAACCAAACACCCACACTATCAATTTCATCTCCACTGAAGAATCCACCTCTGAAACCAATCCGTCTGCAAACACATCAATCGAATCAGATCCTCCTTCCTCTTCATCAATCACGGGAGTTCCAATATCTTCAGATAACCCGTCTTTGAATATCCCCACATTACTAAGCACGGAGTCATCTCTCTCCGCTCCTTTGTCTGACCTTCCATCTATCCCTGAGACAGTGTCATCCTCATCTGTCTCATCATCAGACATTCTTTCAATGCTCGAGGCAATCACATCCCTTCGAGTTTCCACTACGGACACATCTACTTCCGTTGCTCCCATTCCCGCCGCAACTATGCCTTTGGTGAACGTACCCATAATTGTGCCGACTTCGACGGAAGTGTCTTCGACTTTGACCCTTCCTATCTCTTTTCCTACAGTAATTTCACCCATGATTACTGCATCAGAAGTTCCCCCTCCGCAAGGAACTCCTTCTTCATCACCCCCTTCTCCCATCAACAACGTTACTCCCCCTATTAAGGAAAAATCAAAAGAAGTAACACCAACACCTGCACACTCGATTTCTCAACCTAAACCACGACAACCAAAATCAAACACTACACCATCAGTACCTCCCCACTTGCTTCCTCCGAAAAGGTTACAATCACCTTATGCCGTGGAAGTTTTCACCATCCCTGAAAAGGGAAAACCCATATTTCGAACCATCAAAACTCTTGGTGCTCTTCCACAAAAATCTCTCTCTACGCCTCATAAACGATTGGATTTGTCCGCTGAAAAGGCGTCTCCTTCTACACACCCATCAAAGCCATCATCTCCTTCTACAACACATTCTTCATCAATAGACTTACCTACTAAGCAGACCGCACCTCTTCTATCAAGATCCTCATCTTCGTTACCAAAAACCAAAGCACCCTATATTCCTCCTATTTCACCTACCTTGGGAACTTCTTCCTCATCTAAATCAACATTATCTAAATCATCCGTCAATCCGACTAAGCAATCCCCTTTGTCTCCAAAGACCGCCAAATCTGTCACATCTCCATCCTCCTCAAAATCTATCTTAGGGGCTCCCCCTCCACCAAAGTCAATCATGTCTCATTTACTCCCATCCCAGGCACCCAAGACTGCTCCTCCAAATGTCCAAACAAATAAGAGGATCCCTAATAAAAAGACTGTTAAACCCAACATACAAGTTCTTTTACCTCGGCAGGAGGTTAATGCAAAAGAACCATCCTCATCATCTCCATCCTCATCTTCGTCTACCGGATTTTACACCGAAATCCTTCATCAACTTATCCAATCTTCATCTATAACCCTCCCTCCGATTAAACCATATAACCCGAAAGGAGTGAAACCTGCTTGGTTTAACTCTGATTTGATTTGTGCCTACCACCGTACTCCGGGTCATGATACTGAGGGATGTAAAGCTCTCCAAGCCGTTATCAAGAACCTTCTGGAAGAAAGTGACCTTTTGCTGGAGGAGGAGGAACAAGTACCTCCTGCCACCTTAGCCCCATCCAAACCTCAACCATCCACTCAGACCTCTAGTGGTTCCACGCCGCCTGATCTTCCACCTTCTCAAATTGACACAATTCATATCGCCACTAGAACCAAACGTTATGATAACCCATCTTCATCTTCAGCATCTAGACCACGGGTTGTCATTTCTGCAGCCCCTGAAGGCATGTCTCCTTCCTTATCGGCCCCACGACCTAGGGTCTCTATTCGTGCTGCACCTCAGGCTCAAGTTCCCGTATCTATTGAGGAGAGTGTCATGAAACAACTCACCCAGGCTCCGGTCAAAATGTCTCTTTTTGACCTCATCCAATCCTCTCCGCAACATCACCAGGCTCTAATCGATAATCTGCGTCGCATCGCAGTGAATTCCGATGAGCCCCAGCCCTTCGAGTTGGTTGTTGGGCTGAATGGTCCATCGACCGCCATTTCTTTTGAGGATTCAGAAATTCCTCATCTTCCTTCAGAGGATTTGGAGGCTCCCCTCTTCATCACAGTCCAAATCAATAACACTACCTTAAAACGTGTTATGATCGATAGTGGAGCTGCTCTCAACGTCATCTCCTCCCACACATTCGAACAACTTAAGTTACCTAAGAATGTGGTGTCACCTCCGCCTTTCACCCTTCGATCATTTAACGATCAGCTAGCAGTCACTCTGGGAATTGTGGTCTTACCCATCCGAGCAGGTAAGAAGCTGCTCCATGAACTCTTCTATATTGTCGAAGGGCAATTCCACTATAACATGATCCTCGGACGCTCCTGGATTCGCGCAATGCATTGTGTCCCATCCACCCTCCATCGATGCCTAAAATACCAATATGAGGGCAAAATATACACCCATCCAGGAGATCCTTTTCCTTCTGCACAATGCGACATGACCACAAGGTCTGCCCCTTTAAAAGAAAATACATCTTCTCCAGATGGGGCCTCATCTTCTTCCATACCTGCAACCAAACTACTGGATTTACAAAATCTGGAAGAGACATTGCAGCGTTTCTCACTAGGAGAGCTTCCTCTCTTATCTTTCGATGCCCATCTCAAACCTAATGAGTATGGTAGACCAGACAAGCAACCTGAATATCAACCAGGTCTCGGTCGCATCGTCACCATTGGTCTGCCCAATCAACAGACCAATTTCATCTACGGTGGTCTTGATACGCCTCATCATCGCCCGGATTCTCCTCCTAGAGCCAAACCTTACCTAACAGGGTTTGATCACCTACAGAATCCCACGTTTGCAAAGACTTATCTACATCGATGCGCGTGGAAAGGTTGTGGCCTTGGAAAATATGAACAAGGTATACATGACCTCAAATCCATTCCTACTCTCATGCCACATCAGAAATTTGGTTTGGGATTTAAACCTCTTTCAAAGGCCACTGTCACTATTCTTGATGAGTCTCTTCCTACTGAAGAACCATCTTCCCCCACCAAGTCAGAAGCATCACTTGATGTGGACAATGACATTTCCATCCCACCTAACTTTTTTTTTGATCAATACCATTTCCTTAGGGCCGTTGGTCTATGAGACTAACAATCGGTCCGCTTCTATACCATTAATCTTCCCTGAAATAGTTGGAGACGACTCTCCTACTATCAACACTATCCACTGTGTGGATGATGATTCTGTCCTCACCTATCTAGGGGCAGAGGATGCTTATCTTCCCAAGACTATTCCTTCTGACACATCTACCCTTCTTGACGAAGCCACTGTCGACCTTAATATAGGGACTTCTGAAGACCCTCGCATCATTAAGGTTGGCCAATCCCTTAATCCACAGGAATTAGGGGACTTTACCACTTTTCTTTCCAAACATCGTCAAGCCTTTGCTTGGTCATACGAGGATATGCCAGGACTCGATCCCGATATTGTGGTCCACAATATCGTTACCCTTCCCAACGTCAAACCAGTCAAGCAAAAACTACGCAAAATGCACCCTAGAGTAGCCCTTCTTGTTAAAGAAGAGTTATAGCGCTTGCTCTCGGCTAACTTCATCCAACCCATCGATTATCCACAATGGGTGTCCAATGTAGTACCAGTAACTAAGGCTACTGGGAAGATTTGAATTTGTACCGACTTCCGGGATCTTAATCTTGCCTGTCCAAAGGATGATTTTCCTCTTCCTCATATCGACCAACTCGTAGATTTAACTGCGGGTCATGAGATGCTTTCTCTTATGGATGGTTTCTCTGGATATAATCAAATCCTCATCGCACCAGAAGACCAACATAAGACCTCCTTCATAACTCCTTGGGGGACCTTTTGCTATCGTGTCATGCCTTTTGGCCTTAAGAACGCAGGGGCAACCTATCAACGAGCAATGACATACATCTTCCATGACCTCTTACACAAAACTGTAGAGGATTATGTTGACGACCTCCTCGGCAAGTCCAAACGCCGTCAGGATCATCTTTTCATCCTTGCACCTCTCTTTGAGAGGCTTATCCGCTTTTGTCTTCGTCTAAATCCAGCTAAGTGCGTGTTTGGCGTTCTCACTGGTAAACTTTTAGGTTTTATCATTTCCATCAGGGGCATTGAAGTCGACCCCGCAAAAATAAAAGCTATCCTTGATATGCCTCCCCCTTCTAACTTAAAGCAACTCCGCAGTCTCCAAGGACGTCTTCAGTCAGTGCGTCGTTTTATCTCCCAATTGTCGGACCGTTGTCAACCTTTTCACCATCTTCTCCGTAAGAATGTTCATTTCGAATGGGATGAGCATTGCCAAAAGGCCTTTGATGATCTCAAAGCTTATCTTCTTTCTCCACCTGTGCTTACACCTCCACGCGAGGGGGAGCCTTTCTATCTTTATATCTCTGTGACTGACCATGCTCTGGGAGCCATGATCTCGCATCGGGACACTTGTGGTAAAGAACAAGCTGTCTATTACATCAGTCGCACCCTCCATGAGTATGAGACACGTTACTCCGGAGCTGAAAAACTATGTTGCGCTCTCTTCTTCGCAACTTCTAAGCTTCGTCATTATCTCCTTAATCATAAAACTTACATTGTCACAAGTGTCAATCCACTTAAGACAATCCATGCAAAGCCTTATCACAATGATCGTATCACCCGTTGGCTTATGCTCATGACAAAGTTTGACCTCGAGTTTATCCCGCAAAAGGCTATCAAGGGTCAAGTTATTGCAGATCAATTAGCTGATGCTCCTCTTTCGGACACTCGTGACCCCCTTGCTCAATTCCCCGATGAATACATCCAACAAATTGATTTTGGTCTATCTCCATTTAAAGTAAAACTCTTCTTTGATGAATCCAAATGCCAGCAAGGGGGAGGTGCGGGTTTCGTGATGATTCCTCCTTGGGGTACGCCTATCCCAGTCGCACACAAATTAAACTTTGAGTGCACCAATAATATGGCTGAGTACGAAGCTCTTGTCTTAGGTCTTCAAAATGCCATTAATCTCGGCGCTTGTCATATTGACATCTTTGGTGATTCTGAACTCATCGTTAACCAAGTCACGGGTGTCTATCAATGCAAGAATGATATCCTTTAGAAATATCGCGACATCGTTCTTGCCCAACTCCAATCTTTCGATAACTTCACTATCCAAGCCATTCCTCGTACTGCAAATCGATTCGCAGATACAATGGCCTCTTTAGCTTCCCTTATCCCGCCCTTTACCGAAGACTCGCGTCTCTATGTGGCCGTGCAACGATTAGATCAACCATCTTATCTTGGGCAACTAACGTCAATCAATGCTGTCACAACCCATACTCAGGATGAGTGGTATCAACAGATAGTTGATTATCTATCTCATTCGGTCCTTCCTCCAGATTTGTCTCCCAATGGTAGAAGGTCTTTTGTCCAACGCGCCAACCGCTATACTATTCTAGGCGGCCTTCTTTACAAACGCGGCTTTGATGGTATTTTGCTTCGATGCCTCAAAACCCATGAATCATCTAAAGCTATTCAGGAGGTCCATGACGGTATTTGTGGTGGACATTTTAGTGGTTTAGCTGTAGCCAAGCGCATCTTACGTTTGGGGTACTATTGGCCTTCTCTTAATCAAGATTGTTGTGAATACACCAAGAAGTGCGTCAAGTGTCAGCAACATTCCAATCTCACGCACGTCCCTAGTCAGGCTTTGCAACCTGCGGCGGATTTGTGGCCTTTTTCGCAGTGGGGGCTTGATCTTATTGGTCTCATCAATCCCCGTTCTTCACAACGTCATCATTCTATCATTACCGCCACTGAGTACTTTACTAAGTGGGTAGAAGCTATCCCCCTTTCTTCAACAAAGGCTAAACCCATAGTTGATTTTGTCTATCAACACATCATTTGTCACTTTGGCGTTCCACACAAGCTAATCACAGATAATGGTAAGTCTTTCAAAAACGCTGATTTGCAGAATCTCTGCAATGCTTTCAACATCAAGCTCAGTTTTTCTTCTCCATACTACCCTCAAGCTAATGGTCAAGCCGAAGCTTCCAATAAAACTTTGCGTAATATCCTCGCAAAGGTAACTAGTCGAGCTGGTAGGGATTGGCATCTACATATCCCTTTTGCTCTCTGGGCTTATCGGACTAGCATTCGTACTCCTACTGGTGCTACTCCCTTCTCTCTCGTCTATGGGTCTGAGGCTGTCCTTCCTTTGGAAGTCCAAATCCCATCTCTCTGTGTTTCTCTCAGAGAATTTGTCTCCGATGAGGATTATCGTCAAAATCGTCTAGCACAACTTGAACTATTAGATGAGCGGCGTCTTAACGCTCTTGATCATCATCAGGTCTATCTCGAGCGTGTCAAACGTGCTTATAATAAGCACTTGCAACATCGTGACTTCAAAATTGGTGATCTTGTTCTTAAGGAAAATCAAAATGTCACTACACTCGAGAGAAGTCAACGTGGTAAGTTTTCTCCCAACTGGATGGGCCCCTACATTATCACTCATAAATATGGGTCTGGGGCTTATCGTTTATCTTCCATGGATGGTATCCCTGAAGCGGAACCTCTTAATGCCTTGCATTTACGGCCCTTCTACTGTTAAAAACTATCTTACACAAATCTAGTCGCAACTCAGATCTTTCATCCGTCCTAATAACCAGTCATCTACTTTCGTGGTGATTTGAAATTGTGTGGTTCTCCGCCTATTGCCTCGTCTACCTTAAATATGAGTATCGCGGCTCTACTCATTGCACGTTTCTTTTGGATATGTTCCTCCTCATGGTAGGAATACCTTAATCACTACTTCATCTGTCCCAAGTACTTATCTTCATCGGATCTACTCGGGTCATGAGTGCATGTTCTTCTATGTTCTCTTCCCCTCCATCTGATCTATCTAGGTCTAAACTCAGCTTCTTCCAAAAATTTTCCAAAAAAGAAAAAAAAGAGAAGATGCTATCCAAAGGATAGACTGATCCCTTGAAGGACAGCTATCCATACATTATCAAGTGAATCAAAAAGAAAATAGACCATACCCTCGAAGGATGGCTATCATTAAAATTCACAATACAGACCGCTCCCTTGAAGGACGGCTGTTTCTCAAAGAAAAATTCAAGGCTTCTTGTAATTAATCGGCCTTCCAGTCAGTTTATAGCATCACTGAAAGACTTCCCGCATCGATCAGTCTTTCCATATCAAGCAAACTTCCCGCATTGATCAGTTTGCCTATCTGCCAAAGTCATGAAGCTGAGATTTAGGACCTTTTGTCGATCATATGGAGAACCCTATTTTCCCACTATGGACATGTACTCTGTCCCTTGTAGGTTCCGACAAGATACTTACTTACTTTTCTTTCCGTTTCTATCCTAGATCTGGTTTGCGACTAGTTAGTGTCAGATTATTTTAATCTTATAGAGGGCCTTGTATGCTTGGTCTTTTGATTCCCTTTCTGGATTTTATCTATGGCCGGTTGGAAGTCCAACTTATCATTTTTCTTCTTCTCCGAGTATCTTCTCTTCTAAGTCACGTTTGTTTCCGCTTTCATCTTTGGCTCTCGCAAGGAGTATTCCCCATTTCTTTGTCTTGCATCCTGTTAAATTGGCATTTCACATGTTAATTCAATCAAAAGTTATCTTCTATCTAAGTTCATCTTATCTCTCCAAACATCTATCTGTATTCATTTCTCATCAAAATTACATCCATGTATCCATCAAACATCTATCCATCTATCCATCAACATGTCTAAAAGCTATGTCCATCCAAGATACATCACATCTATCTATCAAAATTAAATCAATCTATCTAATCACATCCATCTATCATCTATCCGTCTATATCTATCCAATCACATCTATTTTATCCACATTTCAATCTATCTAATCACATCTATTTCCAATCACATCTATTTTTCTATATCTATCTATCCATGTATATCAAAATCAAAAAGGCATGAAGTACCATCATATGACCAATAACATGATGAATCTATATATATACCTGATGTGTCTGTACAAAATGGGTGGCTTCCAATCGAGCCATCTATACAATGCCTTCCAATCAAGGCTACATCACTATACAGATCCAAAATCGATCAATCTCTATATCATAAAATCAGAAGCGTGGAGGACACTGTCCCCTCCACCCTCCTCTGCACCCGGCTGTCTCTCCTGACCGCCGCCTATCGAGCTCGAAGCACCTGCTACTGGAGGTCTCGGACCGCCTCGGTCTCTCCCAGTGCTCCCTCCGCCTGAGGCTCCGCTCGCTGTAACTGTCGCTCCTCTCCTCCTCGCCCCGTACCGAGGCACATCTGGGGCATGCTGTGCTAAGGCGTCCTCATAGTATCTCACCTCAGCGAGGAGAGACTGGTATGTGCTCAGGCTCACCATACCCGGTGCTCGTAAAGGTGTTGCTGGTGCTGCTGGTGGTACCCCTCCTAGGGTCGTGCCCTGTGTACCAGACTCTGATGTGGCACCAGTCTCTCCATACTTGGCCCTAAGGGCCTCCCTGTGCCGAAAGTAGCGATCCCTCTGCTGGATCGCTGTATCACGCTCCTGACGAGCAGTGTCTCTCTCCACTATCAGGGAATCCCTCTCCTCTGTCAAGGCCCTGATCTCCTCCAGAGCTACCTGATGTGTTTGTACCAGTGTGGCATGCTCTCCCTCCAACCTGTCTAGTGTAGCAGCTCTGTCCTCCTCATCAGCGTCTATAGAGGGCGGGAGATGTCGTGGAAGCTCTGTGTCATACCACGCTGCGTACCCCTCATCCACCCCCGCGTCATCATCGCTGTCTGTGGAGGGTGGGGCCTCTCTCAGTGGGTCTACCGGGATCAAAATCGGCAAATCTGTCTCTCTGCCATCCCGCCTATATGGCGTGTATGTGGTCGGTACTGTCTGTACTAGACCAAACTGCCTCAGTATCCGCATGAATGGGACTCGCTCCCACATATCTGGTCTGCGACCTCTAACCACTCGGCTCCGTCTCAATCCTACCAAGTGGGCATCCTGACCACCCATATCGGAAATGCCCGATATGGTCTCCAGATAACCTGATCTGGTGTAAGCGTCCTGAAACGCTCCGAGTACCACTCAGCTGATCTACCTGTGTCTCCTGCGGCCATGTCAGCCCGCCATCTCCGAAATCCATAGTCCACACCCCCCACTGCTGCTGGCATCCACGGAAGCCCGGATGGCCTAATCACTGCTATGTGCTCATACGCTCAGCAATGGAGCACAAAGCTAACGTCAATCCCTGTCCTCCGACCAGTGGTGTACATCCATAGCTCATAGTAAATCTGAGCTATCAGGGCATCAGCGAAGGCAAAAACCTGTCTGTACTACAAGATGTCGCACACGCAGTCTAATAGTAGCAATGGGAATCTCCCACCTCCTGAGTCTGGCAAGGCAAAGTAAGATATCCCCATCTGAATCAGGGCTATCCGCCTGCTCCGAGGGCTATCCTGTCTGTACTGTGAGGCTATCCTCACTGCCCCGGACACTATCTCCGAGTCATCTGCCCTCCCTCTGTACAATCGCGCCAGGGCCCTCTGCTGCTGCTCTCGGGTGTGATCTCAATCGGGTCCCCCGTAATCGGTAATCGGAGGATCCTGTATACATCCTCATGGGTGATAGTCATCTCACCCGTCCTAAACCAAAATGTGCACGTGTGGCTGTCCCACCATCGCACTAATGCCCGCATGAGCTCCACATCCGGTGGCACTCGTCTGTAATATCTAAAACCCCCAAGCCCGGCTAGCTCTAAATGCTGCCAGTCTGCATCGGTCACGTCAGGAAGGATCGTCTCCAATAGCTCCGGGATGGTGTCTCTCATATGAAGAACCTCTCGTGCCTGCATCCACAACATCAAAGGCATAATTAGTCTTTTTGTTTCCCCAAATCGCATCTTCCACAAAAGAAATGAACGCCGATTTGGCAAAATCGGCGTCGTTCATTTTAGTCTGGCGCCGACTCATACCAATCGACGCCGATCCAAACCCAATCGACGCCGATTCTACCAATCGGCGCCGACTGCCTGGCCAGGCGTAAACCAGACCCTGGCCTCCTATCCATCAAAAATCAAACAAAACAAAAATATAACGACAAGGTGGGTTCAAGAATGATCACTTACCCCCGGTCGTGTCCTCCTGCGCTTCTGTCCGCTCCCGGAGGCTTCCATGATGCTCAAATCAGAAATCTGTCTCCCTCTGAATCAATCGTCACGTTGCAAATAAATCATTTACGTTTTCCGTTCGCATATTTATATGCGTCTGGATTGGTCGGTGCCGATTTTTTGGGTCGATGCCGATTTTCTTGGTCAGCGCCGATTAGTTTGATTGCCGCCGATTTTCCATTCTGTTTGCCATATTGTTGATACTTGGCTTTCTCATCTATCTGATCATTGTTGTGTGCTGAATCTTGCCTTTTGGCACATCTTTTAGATGTCATCGTGTCTTTCGGGTTTGTTCCCTTTGCGTGGGACACTCGTATCTTTCGGCAGCTTAGAGTTAAACGGGTCTGTAGGCACTAACGTCGTCTCATGAGGAGACCGTCTAGTTGTCCCTACCAAAGTGTCTCTCTTAGATGCTGGCTTTTTTTTTTTTTTTTTTTTTTTTGGCAGTTCTCCTTGCACTCATGGGTCTGTAGACACTAACGTCGTCTCATCAGGAGACCGGCTAGTTTGCCCTACCAATGTGAGTTCCTTATGTTGCTGCCTTTTGTTTATTTTTATGCGTCACCAATGATCAGATCTACTCCAGACATCCGACTGGGGCATCCTACATCTCTTATCTACCTTTTTCAAACTCGGGATCGTCTGTTCTATCATCCATCCCATCCCTAGTTTGAGGGGGATCACATCACCACAAATTCTTCTCTTCTTCCATCGCCTTGTTTTTGTCTCATAACCTTGCTTATCGCAAGTTACTTGACAAAAAGGGGCAAAATGTAGACACCTAAATTTGGTTACTCAATTTAGTGTCCCTCACATTCGTTTACCTGCTTAGGTAACCTGGGGCACGTTTACGTCACCACTATCCCCTTGGGATATTATCCAATTTGTGATTTAATCACTTACTCTAAATTTAATTCATCACATCACATCTTACCCATGAGTAATTAAATATTAATATTTAATTACGCTTCTTCCCATGTATCTTAATCACTTATCCACCCCAAATTTATTCTATCTATGCATCACATCCATTTTTAATCTTCCCTAAGCGGGATATTTCTCGTGGTCAGGATAAGTCTTGTCTTTCTCGAATCGATCAATTTGGCCATCTCGGGGGTCTTCTCCACGATCGGCGCCGACCCCATATGGTCGGCGCCGATTTTATAGGAGCGGCGCCGATTATAAAAGCAGGTCCATAGCTCAGTTCGAAGGACCGAAAAGGAGGACCGAAAAAGAGACCTAAACGAGCGAAAGAAAAGCACTTACCACGAACAGAGAGCGAGAAAGATACGGTTGCAAGAAGGAGAGATCTTTTTAGCATCATTTGTCTTCAGTTAGGGCAGATCCTGTCCTAAATCAATCCCTGAGAGGAGCACCGTTACTCTGCCCGTATCATATCAACATCGCAACACCACCGTCTATCATCTGGTGACTCTGTGCCAGTGTCCTCTCCATCTTCGGCAACATCCTGCAAGACTAACATTCACCTTCCAATCCCCGAATCTCATCGCACAGTCCCTGATTGGTCAGTCTGCCTTCAGGTTGACACTGATCTTATCCCAGTCGACGCCGATCAGTCCCAGTCGACGCCGATCACATCAGTCGCCGCCGATTATTCCCAGTCTACGGCCGATTTCATTGCAGACAGGTAAAGGGTCACAGGTAACACAAATCCAGCCATATTTCACAAGTTCCTGTTTTCTGTACTTTCTGTCTGCTGTTCAGTTTCTGTTTGTATTACTGCAATCAGAGAATCTAGTCTTTACTTACATCTTTTATCATGTATGCTTTCTTTTCTTTATTGAAAACGTGGACTGACATCCGCCAAGGAAGCTTATCGCTTCCCGGACCCGCTTCTCGGGCAGTCCACCCATATATCTTCTAACGCCATCTTTTTCTGTCAAGCACCGGTGTTTTGCAGGTTACTCGGATCTATTGTGCAGATTACTTGTGTGCGCCTGTCTTGTCTACATCGGCTTCCTCATCCGTCTACACTCTTCAATCAGGTATCGATTTCATTGGAGTTTTTCAGGGTTTTGTTTTTCAGTTTGGGTGCTTAACTTGGACCAGGTAACAGCCGCAAAAGTTCTTGATCTAACTAGTCGAGTGGTAGGGATTGGCTTCTACATATCCCTTTTGCTCTCTGGGCTTATCGGACTAGCATTCGTACTCCTACTGGTGCTAATCCCTTCTCTCTCGTCTATGGGTCTGAGGCTGTCCTTCCTTTGGAAGTCCCAAATCCCATCTCTCTGTGTTTCTCTCAGAGAATTTGTCTCCGATGAGGATTATCGTCAAAATCGTCTAGCACAACTTGAACTATTAGATGAGCGGCGTCTTAACGCTCTTGATCATCATCAGGTCTATCTCGAGCGTGTCAAACGTGCTTATAATAAGCACTTGCAACATCGTGACTTCAAAATTGGTGATCTTGTTCTTAAGGAAAATCAAAATGTCACTACACTCGAGAGAAGTCAACGTGGTAAGTTTTCTCCCAACTGGATGGGCCCCTACATTATCACTCATAAATATGGGTCTGGGGCTTATCGTTTATCTTCCATGGATGGTATCCCTGAAGCGGAACCTCTTAATGCCTTGCATTTACGGCCCTTCTACTGTTAAAAACTATCTTACACAAATCTAGTCGCAACTCAGATCTTTCATCCGTCCTAATAACCAGTCATCTACTTTCGTGGTGATTTGAAATTGTGTGGTTCTCCGCATATTGCCTCGTCTACCTTAATATGAGTATCGCGGCTCTCTACTCATTGCACGTTTCTTTTGGATATGTTCCTCCTCATGGTAGGAATACCTTAATCACTACTTCATCTGTCCCAAGTACTTATCTTCATCGGATCTACTCGGGTCATGAGTGCATGTTCTTCTATGTTCTCTTCCCCTCCATCTGATCTATCTAGGTCTAACTCAGCTTCTTCCAAAAATTTTCCAAAAAAGAAAAAAAAGAGAAGATGCTATCCAAAGGATAGACTGATCCCTTGAAGGACAGCTATCCATACATTATCAGTGAATCAAAAGAAATAGACCATACCCTCGAAGGATGGCTATCATTAAAATTCACAATACAGACGCTCCCTTGAAGGACGGCTGTTTCTCAAAGAAAAATTCAAGGCTTCTTGTAATTAATCGGCCTTCCAGTCAGTTTATAGCATCACTGAAAGACTTCCCGCATCGATCAGTCTTTCCATATCAAGCAAACTTCCCGCATTGATCAGTTTGCCTATCTGCCAAAGTCATGAAGCTGAGATTTAGGACCTTTTGTCGATCATATGGAGAACCCTATTTTCCCACTATGGACATGTACTCTGTCCCTTGTAGGTTCCGACAAGATACTTACTTACTTTTCTTTCCGTTTCTATCCTAGATCTGGTTTGCGACTAGTTAGTGTCAGATTTATTTTAATCTTATAGAGGGCCTTGTATGCTTGGTCTTTTGATTCCCTTTCTGGATTTTATCTATGGCCGGTTGGAAGTCCAACTTATCATTTTTCTTCTTCTCCGAGTATCTTCTCTTCTAAGTCACGTTTGTTTCCGCTTTCATCTTTGGCTCTCGCAAGGAGTATTCCCCATTTCTTTGTCTTGCATCCTGTTAAATTGGCATTTCACATGTTAATTCAATCAAAAGTTATCTTCTATCTAAGTTCATCTTATCTCTCCAAACATCTATCTGTATTCATTTCTCATCAAAATTACATCCATGTATCCATCAACATCTATCCATCTATCCATCAACATGTCTAAAAGCTATGTCCATCCAAGATACATCACATCTATCTATCAAAATTAAATCAATCTATCTAATCACATCCATCTATCATCTATCCGTCTATATCTATCCAATCACATCTATTTTATCCACATTTCAATCTATCTAATCACATCTATTTCCACTCACATCTATTTTTCTATATCTATCTATCCATGTATATCAAATCAAAAAGGCATGAAGTACCATCATATGACCAATAACATGATGAATCTATATATATACCTGATGTGTCTGTACAAAATGGGTGGCTTCCAATCGAGCCATCTATACAATGCCTTCCAATCAAGGCTACATCACTATACAGATCCAAAATCGATCAATCTCTATATCATAAAATCAGAAGCGTGGAGGACACTGTCCCCTCCACCCTCCTCTGCACCCGGCTGTCTCTCCTGACCGCCGCCTATCGAGCTCGAAGCACCTGCTACTGGAGGTCTCGGACCGCCTCGGTCTCTCCCAGTGCTCCCTCCGCCTGAGGCTCCGCTCGCTTGTAACTGTCGCTCCTCTCCTCCTCGCCCCGTACCGAGGCACATCTGGGGCATGCTGTGCTAAGGCGTCCTCATAGTATCTCACCTCAGCGAGGAGAGACTGGTATGTGCTCAGGCTCACCATACCCGGTGCTCGTAAAGGTGTTGCTGGTGCTGCTGGTGGTACCCCTCCTAGGGTCGTGCCCTGTGTACCAGACTCTGATGTGGCACCAGTCTCTCCATACTTGGCCCTAAGGGCCTCCCTGTGCCGAAAGTAGCGATCCCTCTGCTGGATCGCTGTATCACGCTCCTGACGAGCAGTGTCTCTCTCCACTATCAGGGAATCCCCTCTCCTCTGTCAAGGCCCTGATCTCCTCCAGAGCTACCTGATGTGTTTGTACCAGTGTGGCATGCTCTCCCTCCAACCTGTCTAGTGTAGCAGCTCTGTCCTCCTCATCAGCGTCTATAGAGGGCGGGAGATGTCGTGGAAGCTCTGTGTCATACCACGCTGCGTACCCCTCATCCACCCCCGCGTCATCATCGCTGTCTGTGGAGGGTGGGGCCTCTCTCAGTGGGTCTACCGGGATCAAAATCGGCAAATCTGTCTCTCTGCCATCCCGCCTATATGGCGTGTATGTGGTCGGTACTGTCTGTACTAGACCAAACTGCCTCAGTATCCGCATGAATGGGACTCGCTCCCACATATCTGGTCTGCGACCTCTAACCACTCGGCTCCGTCTCAATCCTACCAAGTGGGCATCCTGACCAACCCATATCGGAAATGCCCGATATGGTCTCCAGATAACCTGATCTGGTGTAAGCGTCCTGAAACGCTCCGAGTACCACTCAGCTGATCTACCTGTGTCTCCTGCGGCCATGTCAGCCCGCCATCTCCGAATCCATAGTCCACACCCCCCACTGCTGCTGGCATCCACGGAAGCCCGGATGGCCTAATCACTGCTATGTGCTCATACGCTCAGCAATGGAGCACAAAGCTAACGTCAATCCCTGTCCTCCGACCAGTGGTGTACATCCATAGCTCATAGTAAATCTGAGCTATCAGGGCATCAGCGAAGGCAAAAACCTGTCTGTACTACAAGATGTCGCACACGCAGTCTAATAGTAGCAATGGGAATCTCCCACCTCCTGAGTCTGGCAAGGCAAAGTAAGATATCCCCATCTGAATCAGGGCTATCCGCCTGCTCCGAGGGCTATCCTGTCTGTACTGTGAGGCTATCCTCACTGCCCCGGACACTATCTCCGAGTCATCTGCCCTCCCTCTGTACAATCGCGCCAGGGCCCTCTGCTGCTGCTCTCGGGGTGTGATCTCAATCGGGTCCCCCGTAATCGGTAATCGGAGGATCCTGTATACATCCTCATGGGTGATAGTCATCTCACCCGTCCTAAACCAAAATGTGCACGTGTGGCTGTCCCACCATCGCACTAATGCCCGCATGAGCTCCACATCCGGTGGCACTCGTCTGTAATATCTAAAACCCCCAAGCCCGGCTAGCTCTAAATGCTGCCAGTCTGCATCGGTCACGTCAGGAAGGATCGTCTCCAATAGCTCCGGGATGGTGTCTCTCATATGAAGAACCTCTCGTGCCTGCATCCACAACATCAAAGGCATAATTAGTCTTTTTGTTTCCCCAAATCGCATCTTCCACAAAAGAAATGAACGCCGATTTGGCAAAATCGGCGTCGTTCATTTTAGTCGGCGCCGACTCATACCAATCGACGCCGATCCAAACCCAATCGACGCCGATTCTACCAATCGGCGCCGACTGCCTGGCCAGGCGTAAACCAGACCCTGGCCTCCTATCCATCAAAAATCAAACAAAACAAAAATATAACGACAAGGTGGGTTCAAGAATGATCACTTACCCCCGGTCGTGTCCTCCTGCGCTTCTGTCCGCTCCCGGAGGCTTCCATGATGCTCAAATCAGAAATCTGTCTCCCTCTGAATCAATCGTCACGTTGCAAATAAATCATTTACGTTTTCCGTTCGCATATTTATATGCGTCTGGATTGGTCGGTGCCGATTTTTTGGGTCGATGCCGATTTTCTTGGTCAGCGCCGATTAGTTTGATTGCCGCCGATTTTCCATTTCTGTTTGCCATATTGTTGATACTTGGCTTTCTCATCTATCTGATCATTGTTGTGTGCTGAATCTTGCCTTTTGGCACATCTTTTAGATGTCATCGTGTCTTTCGGGTTTGTTCCCTTTGCGTGGGACACTCGTATCTTTCGGCAGCTTAGAGTTTTTAAACGGGTCTGTAGGCACTAACGTCGTCTCATGAGGAGACCGTCTAGTTGTCCCTACCAATGTGTCTCTCTTTAGATGCTGGCTTTTTTTTTTTTTTTTTTTTTTTTTTTTGCAGTTCTCCTTGCACTCATGGGTCTGTAGACACTAACGTCGTCTCATCAGGAGACCGGCTAGTTTGCCCTACCAATGTGAGTTCCTTATGTTGCTGCCTTTTGTTTATTTTTATGCGTCACCAATGATCAGATCTACTCCAGACATCCGACTGGGGCATCCTACATCTCTTATCTACCTTTTTCAAACTCGGGATCGTCTGTTCTATCATCCATCCCATCCCTAGTTTGAGGGGGATCACATCACCACAAATTCTTCTCTTCTTCCATCGCCTTGTTTTTGTCTCATAACCTTGCTTATCGCAAGTTACTTGACAAAAAGGGGCAAAATGTAGACACCTAAATTTGGTTACTCAATTTAGTGTCCCTCACATTCGTTTACCTGCTTAGGTAACCTGGGGCACGTTTACGTCACCAACTATCCCCTTGGGATATTATCCAATTTGTGATTTAATCACTTACTCTAAATTTAATTCATCACATCACATCTTACCCATGAGTAATTAAATATTAAATATTTAATTACGCTTCTTCCCATGTATCTTAATCACTTATCCACCCCAAATTTATTCTATCTATGCATCACATCCATTTTTAATCTTCCCTAAGCGGGATATTTCTCGTGGTCAGGATAAGTCTTGTCTTTCTCGAATCGATCAATTTGGCCATCTCGGGGGTCTTCTCCACGATCGGCGCCGACCCATATGGTCGGCGCCGATTTTATAGGAGCGGCGCCGATTATAAAAGCAGGTCCATAGCTCAGTTCGAAGGACCGAAAAGGAGGACCGAAAAAGAGACTAACGAGCGAAAGAAAGCACTTACGCACGAACAGAGAGCGAGAAAGATACAGGTTGCAAGAAGGAGAGATCTTTTTAGCATCATTTGTCTCAGTTAGGGCAGATCCTGTCCTAATCAATCCCTGAGAGGAGCACCGTTACTCTGCCCGTATCATATCAACATCGCACACCACCGTCTATCATCTGGTGACTCTGTTCCAGTGTCTCTCCATCTTCGGCACATCCTGCAGACTACATTCACCTTCCAATCCCCGAATCTCATCGCACAGTCCCTGATTGGTCAGTCTGCCTTCAGTTGACACTGATCTTATCCAGTCGACGCCGATCAGTCCCAGTCGACGCCGATCACATCAGTCGCCGCCGATTATTCCCAGTCGACGCCGATTTCATTGCAGACAGGTAAAAGGTCACAGGTAACACAAATCCAGCATTATTTCACAGTTCCCTGTTTTCTGTACTTTCTGTCTGCTGTTCAGTTTCTGTTTTATTACTGCAATCAGAGAATCTAGTCTTTACTTACATCTTTTATCATGTATGCTTCTTTTCTTTATTGAAAACGTGGACTGACATCCGCCAAGGAAGCTTATCGCTTCCCGGACCCGCTTCTCGGGCAGTCCACCCATATATCTTCTAACGCCATCTTTTTCTGTCAAGCACCGGTGTTTTGCAGGTTACTCGGATCTATTGTGCAGATTACTTGTGTGCGCCTGTCTTGTCTACATCGGCTTCCTCATCCGTCTACATCTTCATCAGGTATCGATTTCATTGGAGTTTTTCAGGGTTTTTGTGTTTAGTTTGGTGCATTAACTTGGACAGGTAACAAGCGCAAAATTCTTGATCTACAAGAGGATGGTAAGGAGATCAAGAACACACTAGAACCATGGTTTCCTATCATATAATCCTTCAATTCATTTAATTACATGTTTTGTGCTTAACAATCCTTTTTTCTCTCTGACTTAGGTTAGCAAATGAGTTTTTCTTCCTTTTCAAGTGTTTTAAATGGTCCTCAATTATGTTTTTGGCTGCAAAATGGATGTTGTCACCACGGATGAAGGACTCATTCGAATCAATCATGGATGGATTCGTTTGAAAGGTTCTTGAGGGAAGAAGTGATGCTCTAATTTTGAGACAATTCTCTCATCAAGACCAATGAGAAAGTACAAAAGCTAATGGAGAGGGCAAAATATTGTGAAAAACTCAGTCATCCATACCTCCACAAATACTTCAACTCGTCATGCAAGATATGGATCAAATGAAATGTGATTTTAAGGACATTTTCTCCAAATTTTAGGTAGTTTGGTTCATTGAGTCACCGGGTAAAAGTAAAAACGTTTTTAGTTTCTCTGAGCACAAACTGAGGTTTTAATGAGGTTTTCAATTACAAACTTCATTAGATCACCATGAGATCAATACTAATCCAATCCACATGATACTTTATCCATTTGAAATATGTTTCCAAGAAGAAGGGATGCTCCAATTTTTTACAAATATCTCTTGTTGAACATAGAGGGAAATTACAAAATAAGTTTTGGTTGCATAATGATTTTTTGAATGGTCTTTGCAAGAAAAAATGGATGAAATCACATCAAATGAATCCTTACTCCAAAAAAGTAAAAAAGGATCAATGTGGAGGCATTTTGAAGGAGAACTCGAGGGAAAAGTTTCATGGAATTTGGCCTTGGGGATCACAAGCTATGAGCATTTAAGCTTTTTGGAAGAACTATGGTAAACAAGGGTTTCTACAACAACAAATTTCAATTGGGAAGACAAATAAAACTAGCTTGTTATAGCCCTTGTATCATACATCAATTTGAAGGCATTTTGATGGAGAGAAATTGTGCAAAAATTCAAGGATTTTTTGCCATGGGAACTCAAGATATGAGCATATCTTGATTGAGCAATAGTAGGGCATCCATATAGTTTGTATGGCCCAAATGGGAGGAAAAATTATGCTTTCATAGTATTCCTCATATGCACTTTATCTATTTTGAGTTGGGGTTTTGGAGGGAAAACAAGAAATTCAAAAGGTCACTTAATTGATGGAGGGGTTAGGGTTTTGCAAATGCAAACATGAAAATGCTCCTCCTTTGCCAACTTGTAACCCAAAGGGCGCTCCAATCAAGTTAGGGCGCACTTATGGAGAGCATGAAACATTGGCAAAGTGCGTCAATGCATGAGAGGAGTCAAAAATTGTCCAAGGCCTTGGGGTTTCTATTAAACCACCTAAAACAAGTCAAAACTATATTTTGATGTTACTTTTTGAGTTTACAATGGACCAATCAGGTTGAGGCGCACTTATGAGGGTAGGGAAACATAACATTCCATGCAAAACTTTGTTTTGAACTTCCCAAAAGACTGACATGCTCCATACATGTGCCCAAGTCACTTAAGTTGTTGACATCAATAATTCAACAAAGAATTAAAACATAAAGTGCACTTTTGGGTCCAAGACCAAGCATCCATATAGTTTGTATGGCCCAAATGGGAGGAAAAATGATGCTTTCATAGTATTCCTCATATGCACTTTATCTATTTTTGAGTTGGGGTTTTGGAGGGAAAACAAGGAATTCAAAAGGTCACTTAAGTGATGGAGGGGTTTGGGTTTTGCAAATGCAAACATGAAAATGCACCTCCTTCGCCAACTTGTAACCCAAATAGCACTCCAATCAGGTTAGGGCGCACTTGTAAAGGGCATGGAACATTGGCAAATTGCGTCAATGCGTGAGAGGAGTCAAAAATGTGCCCAAGGCCTTGGGGTTTCTATTAAACCACCTAAAACAAGTCAAAACTATATTCTAATGTTACTTTTTTAGTTTAGAATGAACCAATCAGGTTGAGGCATACTTATGAGGGTGGGGAAACATAACATTCCATGCAAAACTTTGTTTTGAACTTCCCAAAAGACCAACATGCTCCATACATGCGCCCAAGTCACTTAAGTTGTTGACATCAATAACTCAACAAAGAATTAAAACATAAAGTGCACTTTTGGGTCCAAGACCAAGCATCCATATAGTTTGTATGGCCCAAATGGGAGGAAAAATGATGCTTTCATAGTATTCCTCATATGCACTTTATCTATTTTTGAGTTGGGGTTTTGGAGGGAAAACAAGGAATTCAAAAGGTCACTTAAGTGATGGACAGGTTTGGGTTTTGCAAATGCAAACATGAAAATGCACCTCCTTTGCCAACTTATAACCCAAAGGGCGCTCCAATCAGGTTAGGGCGCACTTATGGAGAGCATGGAAGATTGGAAAAGTGCGTCAATGCGTGAGAGGAGTCAAAAATGTGCCCAAGGCCTTGGGGTTTCTATTAAACCACCTAAAACAAGTCAAAACTATATTTTGATGTTACTTTTTGAGTTTACAATGGACCAATCAGGTTGAGGCGCACTTATGAGGGTAGGGAAACATAACATTCCATGCAAAACTTTGTTTTGAACTTCCCAAAAGACTGACATGCTCCATACATGTGCCCAAGTCACTTAAGTTGTTGACATCAATAATTCAACAAAGAATTAAAACATAAAGTGCACTTTTGGGTCCAAGACCAAGCATCCATATAGTTTGTATGGCCCAAATGGGAGGAAAAATGATGCTTTCATAGTATTCCTCATATGCACTTTATCTATTTTTGAGTTGGGGTTTTGGAGGGAAAACAAGGAATTCAAAAGGTCACTTAAGTGATGGAGGGGTTTGGGTTTTGCAAATGCAAACATGAAAATGCACCTCCTTCGCCAACTTGTAACCCAAATAGCACTCCAATCAGGTTAGGGCGCACTTGTAAAGGGCATGGAACATTGGCAAATTGCGTCAATGCGTGAGAGGAGTCAAAAATGTGCCCAAGGCCTTGGGGTTTCTATTAAACCACCTAAAACAAGTCAAAACTATATTCTAATGTTACTTTTTTAGTTTAGAATGAACCAATCAGGTTGAGGCATACTTATGAGGGTGGGGAAACATAACATTCCATGCAAAACTTTGTTTTGAACTTCCCAAAAGACCAACATGCTCCATACATGCGCCCAAGTCACTTAAGTTGTTGACATCAATAACTCAACAAAGAATTAAAACATAAAGTGCACTTTTGGGTCCAAGACCAAGCATCCATATAGTTTGTATGGCCCAAATGGGAGGAAAAATGATGCTTTCATAGCATTCCTCATATGCACTTTATCTATTTTTGAGTTGGGGTTTTGGAGGGAAAACAAGGAATTCAAAAGGTCACTTAAGTGATGGACAGGTTTGGGTTTTGCAAATGCAAACATGAAAATGCACCTCCTTTGCCAACTTATAACCCAAAGGGCGCTCCAATCAGGTTAGGGCGCACTTATGGAGAGCATGGAAGATTGGAAAAGTGCGTCAATGCGTGAGAGGAGTCAAAAATGTGCCCAAGGCCTTGGGGTTTCTATTAAACCACCTAAAACAAGTCAAAACTATATTTTGATGTTACTTTTTGAGTTTAGAATGGAACAATCAGGTTGAGGCGCACTTATGAGGGTGGGGAAACATAACATTCCATGCAAAACTTTGTTTTGAACTTCACAAAAGACCGACATGCTACATACATGCGCCCAAGTCACTTAAGTTGTTGACATCAATAACTCAACAAAGAATTAAAACATAAAGTGCACTTTTGGGTCCAAGACCAATCATCCATATAGTTTCTATGGCCCAAATGGGAGGGAAAACGATGCTTTCATAGTATTCCTCATATGCACTTTATCTATTTTTGAGTTGGGGTTTTGGAGGGAAAACAAGGAATTCAAAAGGTCACTTAAGTGATGGAGGGGCTTGGATTTGCAAATGCAAACATGAAAATGCACCTCCTTTGCCAACTTGTAACCCAAAGAGTGCTCCAATCAAGTTAGGGCGCACTTATAAAGAGCATGGAACATTCGCAAATTGCATCAATGTGTGAGAGGAGTCAAAATGCGCCCAAGCCCTTGGGGTTTCTATTAAACCACCTAAAACAAGTCAAAACTATATTTTGATGTTACTTTTTGAGTTTAGAATAGACCAATCAGGTTGAGGTGCACTTATGAGGGTGGGGAAACATAACATTCCATGCAAAACTTTGTTTTGAACTTCCCAAAAGACCGACATGCTCCATACATGCGCCCAAGTCACTTAAGTTGTTGACATCAATAACTCAACAAAGAATTAAAACATAAAGTGCACTTTTGGGTCCAAGACCAAGCATCCATATAGTTGTATGGCCCAAATGGGAGGAAAAACGATGCTTTCATTGTATTCCTCATATGCACTTTATCTATTTTTGAGTTGGGGTTTTGGAGGGAAAACAAGGAAATTCAAAAGGTCACTTAAGTGATGGAGGGGTTTGGGTTTTGCAAAAGAAAACATGAAAATGCGCCTCCTTTGCCAACTTGTAACCCAAAGGGCGCTCCAATCAGGTTAGGGCGCACTTATGGAGAGCATGGAACATTGGCAAAGCGCATCAATGCGTGAGAGGAGTCAAAAATGCGCCCAAGGCCTTGGGGTTTCTATTAAACCACCTAAAACAAGTCAAAACTATATTTTGATGTTACTTTTTGAGTTTAGAATGGACCAATTAGGTTGAGGCGCACTTATGAGGGTGGGGAAACATAACATTCCATGCAAAACTTTGTTTTAAACTTCCCAAAAGACCGACATGCCCCCAAGTCACAAGTTGTTGACATCAATAACTCAACAAAGAATTAAAACATAAAGTGCACTTTAGGGTCCAAGACCAAAACTTGGAGTTTCTAAAGGGTATGAAGTATGATCTTGAATGAAAACGGGCCAATGAATTCAATGCAACCGCGTAGAAGACTTGAAAATGCATTATTTTTTATTTTTGAGTCAACTCACTTTTTGGCGTACAAAGGAGCAATAGTGAGTTGAGCAGTCATGGGAGCCACAGATGAGTAAGAACAAAATCAACACTTAGACCGTGGAGAGGACTCAATGAACTTTCTTTTGACTATTGGTCAGGGTTTTTATTCTCCCTAGTGCTGCTAAAACCTTTTGTGCCTTATTGTCTAAAAGGTTTCCATTCTCGATACTTCCAAAACCTTACTTTGAATATACCATCATGCAGTAGAGTTTGGAACCTTTCTAATCGTTGTGGTTTGGGTACCTAAAACCACCTGAGGCTCTTAGAACCTTCCACACAAAATGAACCTTCTCCGATGACCAAAAACACATTTTCCTCAAAAAGCGTCAAAGGTGAATGTGCTCCCAAAACTAGTCCAAAGCTTCTATAATGTTCCCTAAACCATACTAACATGAAGTACACTTGAAGTCCTTTCAAATAACTGTAAGCTAGACTTTTGAAACCACCCCGAGCTTTTGAAACCTTTCACACAAGTCGATACTTGTAAAGAGACAATTTGGACCAACTTTCTAGGATGTGACAAAAAAACTCATGGGGTTATCAAGTAAAATGCCTAGACATTTTACATGCCAACAAAAAGAGGAGCTTACAATCAATCCAATGCCAAACTTTCACAATGAAACAGCATTAACAAATATATTACACAACTATCACAGTAATATGAAATTACAAATGAACTTTAAAATCATTGTTGCATACATATCTAACAAGGGCCTTGCAACAACATATGACAGAAGTCCCTTCTTCGTTATGCTTTGGTGAATGTAAATACCTTGTTTGGCAAAGTCTGGGAGCAAATTCGGAGTATCCTTTTGTCCAAGTCTTGATAGACAACAAGCAGACAACAATTACATAGTTAGTTCTATCCATGTTTAAAGACGCACCCCATATCAATCTCTAAGATATAACAGGTAGACTGAAATGACTGAATAATCTTTTTTAAAATCCATTGATAGCCCTTTCTCCATAATGCTTTCGTGTTGTTTCAACACTCCTATTTTGGTAGAGGTTGGGAGTATGGTAGCAAAGGTGAACTGATCACATTAGACAATTGGTGGTTGCATTTGGTGAAACATAATCAATGTTTCCTAAGGATGCCTATGTCCTCTATAACCTATAATTATGATATTTCATGAGGCGACATCTCATTCAATCATTTGGTAAAACACAACGTTGTGGAGTTTGGCTTCACACCTACCAATTGCATTTGTCGGAAAGATTCCAAGGCCTTTTCAACAAACTAATTTTGTGCATATCCTCTTATTCAATTGTTGCATATCCTAAGGCCACATTTCTTTTAGGCATTTAGTCAAACAATTGGCATGGATCCCTATTAGCCACATTTGGTGAAATAACGGTAGTGCTTTGTGAGGTTGCCTGACAATGCTTCCACATTTTGTATTTGTCGGACAGTTCACATGCTCCCACATTTTGCAGACATATCTACCAGTGTACTTGCAAAAAAAACATCTATGAAAGCTACATAGAACTTCCTCTTGACAAACATGACAACACATTTTTTATTAGAATAAGACAGGAACAAACATGTCTCTAAATGCAATGGACATTGCATCGCATTGCTCTCAAATCTATAGTTTTCTAAAACAATGCCCCATACATCTCTTTTTTTCATGAGTAATAATGCTTTCTAGAAGATCATTCTAGACGACATTGAAGCACAAAACTACTTGTTCGAAAGTTGTGCCATCGTAGACAACCATCATGTGGAGAAGAGTTTGTAGCAATATAGTTATAGCTGTGGCTATGATGGTTGTCCACTTCAACTTTCTCAACGTGTTTAAACTCCCCATACAAAACTCCCAACATACTTGCAACTACAACATCCACTGGAAGTGTTTCGAAGCCTATGTTGGCATAGGTTGGTAGCATGCTAGAAATGGTGATTAGATCATAGTGGACACAAGTTAGCTGCATTTGGTGAAATAGCATCAATGCTCACAAATTGAAATCATCAAAAAAATTGGCAATAAAACATCCAATGCAAAAGCGACAGCTCCCAACCGTTGCACGCCCCAAAGTAAGATGCCTTTGGCATAATAAATCACTTCAAGGTCATCTTCAAACATATCAAACAACATGTTGTCTCTAAGGAGTAACCTTGTACAACCCATCCATCTCTAAATAAAAAGTAATACTATTTCATGTAAACTTTGAAAACCTTTCATTTCATAAAGATAGAAGGCAGCTCTTCATGTTCCTTGTAACAAATATTTTCAACAACCACCTACTACCTTACATGTTGTAACTAAAATTTGAATTACATCAATAGAACAATGTATCAATCAAACAATCAAGAAAACCAACTTTAATTCAGCTTTGATTGACCCCCACATCAACTACCTTGATCTCACCATGACACTCACATAATTTTTGGGCAAAGGGGGGACGCTTTTGGACAAGGGTGGGCTGGGTAGCAGAGGCAGGGCTGTCAACACACCCATTCCAGCTTAACAGTTGCAATAAGTTTTGCAATCTTTTTTCTTCACGAACACTTTACAAATCAGGTTATTTCTTAAACTGAACCTTGTTTTCCAAAAAGTGGAGGTTCCCAACCTTGTCCTCTAATTAAAGTCACCATATCACACTGGATTTTACTTTTCTAGCTCAGCTAGAGACACCATTAATATAGACTTTTAATGATAAGTAAATATAAACCAACATTAATAATGGTGGAACACTTCATGTTGAACAGTGCTGAGACAGCCAAGTGTATCGCAATAATCATTACAAGTTAGATTATAAAAAATAAGCACCTTCCATGTAACCCTCGAACTTGTAGAGAAAGTCCATGTATACGAGATAAACTCATGACCAAAACTTATTGGGTGAAATTGACACAAGAATCAACAAGGCGTAGATGTTAAATCTGACCCTAGACACTTTCCACTGTTGGGAGTACATATGTGTCAGGGAAATGAAGGTGCAATATTTGACAAGCTGCCTTACTACCAAGCCCTCGCCTATTACAATAATTACCCTGAAACATGATATTGGCAACAACATATTTGCTTGAAACTTTTGTCACAAAAGTGTGATTGAGATTCCAATCTCTTGCATCAGAAAAACTAATAGATACATTATTCCATACATTCTAACCAAAAACCAAATAATGGATCCTATTTCAAACTCCAAAAACAGAAGGAATGAATCAATTTTAACATGTTTCACAGGGAGATACTTCGAACACCCAAGTCCTGTAGCAATGTATCCCATAAAACTCTTAAATTTGATAGCATTCAAGATTTCTCAAAAACTCCTATCAGATAACAAAAATTGAGATAACTCCTCAAGATAGGTAAGAGAAAAGACCAAACATGACAACTGAATCCAGTGTTTTGAGAGCTGCAACAAATATTTAACCCTTGATGGGGACAATTTATAGGAAACTGTTCCTCTAAAATAGTTTATAGAGCAACAAACAAATGACCACATGAGAACCAAGTAATTCCAAGCCACCGCCAAATCAAAATGACATTCCCTCCATAAATAATTATTTGCAATAAGACAAAATAGTTTCCACTATGTATTTTTTTGCAATGAGACAATGTCAGAAATAATTGGAGCTAATGAGAAAGAAAAACATCCTCCAGATATGAGATCCACTGTCACTGCCATTTGCCATTTGACAAAATACAATTTGGATTTACTCTATGAAAACCTACACCAAATGCTCAAGAATCTACCCTAACAAGTATTTCAGAGGGTGCCCAGACTTGAAAAGAATCTTTTCCATAAATCATTTGAAATTAGAAGGAATTCTTGTAATTTTGCAGCTGGTAAAATTCAAGCCAACACCTCATACATCAGCTGTCAGGAATGATCCACTAAGAGATATCTGCAAACAAAATATGTTCGTTGAGTGTCAATTTGGTAAAATAAGTCCACAATAAATTGAAATCAACAGACTATAACTGCCAGAGGGCATACCTTCTCCCCTAGTTTAAAAGGAGGAAGTCCTTTGTATGGGCAACCCGAACATCGAAATGCATCTCCAAGAGAACACTGAAATTTGAGAAGAAATAAATCAAATTAGAATAAAACAAACCAGAAATAAATTATTTGCAAATACATTTCTGGAAATACTTCCAATAATTATTTGGACACAGATAAAGACTTGTTTCGTATAAAAACAAGAAGCTGGGGATTGCAGGGTGAAGTGATATGAAGATGTATCAAGCTAATTTAGTTCAAAAGAATATCAAATGACCGGAACAGGACCATCGAAGATTACATAAATGAAGAACATACCAAGACCCGTCATCCACATTATAATCCAATCAAACACCCTCACTTTCAAAAGAATGCAAATAAATTTCTGGAAATACTTCCAATAATTATTTGGACACAGATAAAGACTTGTTTCATATAAAAACAAGAAGCTGGGGATTGCAGGGTGAAGTGATATGAAGATGTATCAAGCTAATTTAGTTCAAAAGAATATCAAATGACGGGAACAGGACCATCGAAGATTACATAAATGAAGAACATACCAAGACCCATCATCCACATTATAATCCAATCAAACACCCTCACTTTCAAAAGAATGTAAACCAAACAATTATAATCCACATTATAATCCAATCAAACACCCTCACTTTCAAAAGAATGCAAATACATTTCTGGAAATACTTCCAATAATTATTTGGACACAGATAAAGACTTGTTTCGTATAAAAACAAGAAGCTGGGGATTGCAGGGTGAAGTGATATGAAGATGTATCAAGCTAATTTAGTTCAAAAGAATATCAAATGACGGGAACAGGACCATCGAAGATTACATAAATGAAGAACATACCAAGACCCGTCATCCACATTATAATTCAACCAAACACCCTCACTTTCATAAGAAAAAACTCACTAAAAGCATATTGAGATCATAACATGGCAATTACTTTCTGAAGTTCACCATGAAACAATAAACATGAAAAAGTAATCTACGTTGCCAGGATACGGGTACGAGTATCGTACGGGTACAGGTACGATACGCAGATACGTTAATTTTAAAAAACCCTTGGGTACGATACATCTTGGATACATATATATATATATATATATATATATATATATATATATATATATATATGTACATCTACTCATTTTACTCATTTTTTAGTCCATAAAAAACTGAAATAGTAATACAAAACTTTAATCAATGTTCAAAACATTCAATATACTTAAGACTTTAGCATTTTTATTGATCATGTGGCTGCCATACATATGATATGGCGAATATCATGTATCCACATCGGATACGAATCAAAACTTGAAATTTGAAAAATCAGGGCGTAGATCCATGTTCAAATTTTCAAAACAAACAATATACTGAAGTATTGACATATCATTATGCATTTAATAAGAAAAATTAATCCAACCATTATTTACAAAAGTGTTCAATGTACGTTTATGTGACAATTCATGTACGGATACATCTGCATCCTTGTCATATTCAGTAATTATATAAGCAGGCATTTAAATCCCTTCCATATCAAAAGAGAATCATTTATTGTTTGCAATGTGTCCAAGTCTACAGAATACCAAAGTCCTTTAAAGAAAAAATAAACTGATGAATTTCACATTAGCATTCGCCAAATTTGTAAATGCAACATTTTTTTAACACTCTTTGAGGATTGCTCTCGGCCATGCAGCATTCATGAGCCTGTTACGTTCAAAACGGGGCTATGTCAATTTGATACTATGTTCACGGCAATACGTACATTTGAGCAGTACTCCGTGACTCTACCCCGTATGTATCAGAGTATGTATCCAGAGAAACGTATCCCCCAGTGTTATGCCGTTTCCGATACGTTATCCAAGGGTTCGGGGGGGGGTTTTGGAGTATCCGTGTTAACGTAGACTGCTATCTTGACCTCCTCACCAGTATCATCAAGTATAACAGCAATAAAATAAAGTAAATTATATTGCTTTCAAATGCAAGTGTTGTTTCTTAAGGGATCACTATCCATGTGTGTGTGCTACACTTCAAATCTTTTCATTTGTATATGTTTGTAGATGTTAGTATGACAGTATGCCTACCATGCGCGTGTTAACTCAATACCTGATTCAGCTGTCTAAATCTATAGTGCATTTTCCGGAGGAACACTCTAAATTTTGTGCCATGTGACCAAACTGCCAGTTCAATTGGACACGACCTAAGACATGCCAAGTTCAACATATTTGTAAAGAAAGAAAAGAGAAATTACATATCTAAAGAAACTTGAAGATTTACTAGTGAGTGACAATAGCAAGCAGGGAGTCCCAGGTAGGAATTAGGTTATTGATTGGTTCCTCGATATGCGTAAAATTGGTTTGGGTATCATCAGTATAGTATGTCTTGCACTGTAATAGGAGCTGTCCAGAGGGAACTTGCTCCTTTTGAGAAATACAATGTAGAATGTTAAATATGACTGATAACGAAAATAGAACTTTGCACAGTTGTCGTTATCGAAGCTCTAAATGCAAGAACTAAAGTTCCAATTAGTCTTTATCTGAGATGAGATCATGGACTTTTGACCAGTTTCTTATATCAAGTTCATGAGATATAATGGCTACAAACTGCAAGTTTGCCAAGCAAGTAGAAAATGATCCCTCTGTTATTCGAAAGAAGATTTCCTGCTAGTATTTGCGAACCTCTAGAGATAGGGAGCTTGGCATCATTCCTGTCTCAGTAACGCCTTTTGAAATGATCTTGAAGATTTAGTTCATGAAAATCACCAATGCTTGGATATTTGACTTATCTTAGATCAAGTTTACAAGTAACACTTCATATTTGACTTATCCTCGATCAAGTTTACAAGTATCTTATGATTAGAGTTCTGTGTATTGTTCATTGTTAACTTGACCCTTGGTTCATTTGTATATGTTTGTACAGGTTAGTATCATCACCATGCGCGCGTAGAGAATTAAACCTTTTCAGCTTGCTAAAATGCTACAGATTTAAGTTGAAAAAACAGTGACCAAAGGTAGTTAATCAGACTGAAAGACCTGCCAAGTTCAACATATTGGAAAGTAAGTCCCAATGAGAAACTAATGTTAACAGGAACTTCAGTATGGTGAGTGACAATCATTTTTGAGTAGAGTCATTTACGAAACTCTTGACATAATAGAAAGTCGAAGGTAAAAGTTAAATGTATAAGAACAAAAGCTGTTCTAAAGACCTCATATATTAGCAAATAACCATGTGAAAGTCAACATCACTCACCAAGGAATATAAAGAATGATGTGAGTACCGTGGCTGGAGTTGCCCAAACCTAGGTCAGTAAAGTTGCGCCCTAGCCTAAGCATGCCTATATGATCAGTGAGGATACACATTAATAAACCACTCAATAAAACGTTTATCAAGCAAGCTAAATACAAGAATCAATAGATTCTAACGAGACTTCAAAAATACAGCCAGTGATGATATCGGAATGCTGTAACCGTAGTATTTTCTACCTTTATCATTTTGCTGAGGCATCTTGAGCGTCCTATTGCTGTAGATTACAGTAATGATAAAATCTGCTTCTTTGGGACCAGGGAAGTCATTTATTTGGGTTTCCATCTGTGACCAGACTGGGTGACCTCTGTGCATAGCAGGAGTCAACAACTAAAATTAGATTCCATGAAAAGGAATGCCCTTAGACACGATTTGTGGCCTAGCATTTTACTTGCTAGAGATTGGCATAGTGCCTTGGAGGCTGAAACTCTCTCGCTTGCACGCATATTGACATCATCTATCAGATGCAATATGTAAGACTAAACCTCTACCAATTCTTTGTTAGAAGATCTTATTGCAAGCATACTTAGTGAATCTGATCCAGATCTGGGGGACATCATTGATCACAGCTTGGAAACATGGTACTCTGTATGTTATCAATGGAAAGTAAGTGCTTTTGCAGAGGGAAATTGCATCAAATCACAATTTTAGATTAACAGCCAGTTCACAGAGAGCCAAATTACAGTCGAACCTAAGTTACAAGATTTCAGTTTCTCAACCCCTACAGTAAATTCGAGTTTGGTGGTATAGCGACATTTACAGTTTGCACTTAGGTACGCTTGGAGTACGGAAAGTTAAAAAAATCATAAATATTTAAACCCAATAATCAGTTTTTTTATAGATTTGAGAGTCTTCTCACAGGTAGACATTTCTGTGTGATAATGCCTAACTGTAATAGTTTATTATTTTCCATCTATGGTATCCATAGAATAAACAACATAACCACATTCCTATCTATAGAAAGAACAAAATAACCACAAAACACTGAGTTGATAAATTGATAATGATCAACATGAAATACCAACGGTCATGATAACGCCATGTAATAATTCAAATCATAAAATTAGTATTCATTGTCTTATTGCTCTTTATCTGATCACACGGTTTCCTCCATAATACATTATCTCTATATTGCTCTTCCTTGAGAGCAGTCAACATCAACGTCAACGTCAACGTCAACATCAACGTGGTTCATTAGAACCACAAGCAATAGCGATGCCATTTGCACTCCCACTGAACTACGCTAAGTTTGAGTCCTACACGATTGCGTGGCCAAATGACTCTCCATGTGCCACAGTAATGAAAGGTGGGAATTGGATAGCATGCAGTTCAATGAGGCTCTGTTGATCTACATACCAATGCTTTGTAAAAAATGCAAACCTAAAAACCTTGTACTCCTGAAATGTATTGGTGTGATTTCATATAGGTGCATTTAGTTGGAACGTACACATTTACCATACTCGGCCTATTTTTGCTAGCCACTTTGTTGTGTTATAATGGAGTGGTTAGTGTATGTACTAGTTAGATTAGGTGCTTAGATGATTGATGAACTTATTGAGCGTATTTTAGATCAACGCATTTATTTAAAATATCTATAAAAGTATTGAAACTAAAATTTGAAATGCCACATAAAGAAAGAGAGTTAAAGAATGCATACATGTGATGTGCAAGAGACATAGGTGTGTGGTTCCTTAGCCACGGAATTTACCATCAATTTGCTGAAAACGTCCTTGAGACTTGCAATCACAAAGAGTGCTAAGGCTTATGACCCGCAAAGGCTAAAGATCGCCCACAATTTTTATATTGTACATTAGGATCTGGGGAAGAGCCTAGTGAACAATTATCTCTTACCCTTCATTGAATTTGACTAGTCACTTGTAAGATGGCAACCTCTCAGGAAAGACATGATCTTCAATGTTGTAGTACTCTAGTGCAGTACAACTGCATTTAGGCATTACGGCAAATGCAATGGAGTGGTCAAATTGTTTCATTGATCAATGAGAAATGTCTTGCGATCTGTGACTTCCAGGATCTTTCTCTTTTAGGATTATGTAATGGCAACTTTATCACACTCATGATCATTGAGTTGCAAACATCATATAACTAGGGCTTCAACCAACCACGGTACTGATGCCATGTTCCAAATCAAGATCATACATCATGATGGGATCTACATGAAACTCTGTACAAGTAGATGCTACATGCGAGCCTTCTGTTCATCAGTTGTGATTGGATCAACACTTCACTTCTTGGATCACACATCCTTTTGCATACTGGATTGCTCTCCTCAGCTATAGTCCAAAGGTTGTTAATTACCATGATGGGGGTGAAGTTCCCTACTCACACAGGTTCACAAATGGTCTACAAAGATGATCAGCAGTGTGAGGCAAAGTCATAGTCCCAACAAACTAGTAGGGATATTAAAAGCAAAAAAATTACAGATCATGTTCAAATACGAGACAAGCTACATTGTTACTACATCTATATACTGAGAACAGAAGTTTTAAATATGTAACATACGAACAGTAGTTGATATAGCATGATCTAAACATTATAAGCATTAATATAACACTAATCTGTAACATAAAAATAGGTCATTGTTTCACTTCACTTCCAAGCCAGCCTCCAAATTCGAGAATGTACTGAAGATAGCCTTTGACTATGTGTTGGATTATGACACTAGGCATTTGGATCTCTTTGGCTTCTACCTAGTACACTTGTTTAATCTTCTTGAATTCCCTCCATTCTGCAACCTCTTGCAGCAAGCTCAGGAGTGAACACAAGATCTTGACCAATCATGTGGCCATTGGCTAAGTGCCAGGCATAAACTCTCACGTGGCTTTGCACTTTTTAGAGTTGTCTGTTATGACATGGCTCAACCCTTAACCTGAAAAAAAGGCATCATTCGAAACACTAGCATGACATTTAATGATGATGTTGGTAATGACAGTTGCTAGAAAGTTTTTCACAAGCCCCTCAAGGACATTGAGCACATGGTTTTTACCAAACAAGGTGGTTCCTCTTTAAATGCTATTAAGCAATGAAGATTATGATCAAAAGGCTCAATTGGTGAGCATAGTTTCTACTAACAATTGACAAGAACGTCAAAAATGTATGAGACCAAACAACTCTAGTTTTGATCCATGAATTTAGTGAATGGGCTATCCAATGAATCATCTACATTATTAGAGTGTCCTTTTGCCAGGTCAATGTGCTGCACAGCCAGGCTTATAACATGGGGTTTGAGACACCCCCTCTTGGGGCCTTGTTGAAGGCCTCTCGGGGCATATCCATTTGGGAGTCTACCTTGTGTATTGTTCAAACTTCAAACTTTGATCCTCTGTTTTGACCTCATGAACAAGCTTAGGAGTAAGCCAAACCTTACCAATCATATGCATTGGCTAAAGGAGGCATAATCTTCACTGAAATGATAAAGTTCATTAAACATGGCTCAACCCTTAACCCAAAAAACGTTATTCAAGACAATCGCCTTAACAGTAGAGAGTGGAAAACAAACTATAAGGGCATTGAGCACACAGCTAAACCAAACCAGGTGGTTACTTAATGAATCCTTTTGAGTAATTAAGCAATGAAGAATATGATCAAAAAATTGAATCAATGAATAAACTTCCACTAACAATCACTAAGAACTCTTTGCTGTAAAGACCAAACAACTCTAGTTGATTAAGCTAATGAAGAGTATCCAAAATCAGGTCTTATCTCCTTCAAAAAAAGCACAGAGGAGAAAGAGAAAGAGTTGAGAGTAAAGAAATTTCAGATTCAAAAACTGTCAACTAAGCAATGAGGCAGAAGAAGGATAGCAAAAGCCATGTAGGAGCACGGACACTGTCAGATCATTTATGGTAATGATCCTTTGAATGTCCCAACAGAGCCTTGATTCCCTACAGAGATCACCTCAGTTATGTTACAAAAGTCAATCCCAGCTATGGCCTGTCCATCTCAAATGTCACAAGAAACAACAAAATAAGACTGCTTGCAAGCCCCAGGAAACCTGACCTGCCAGACTTCACATCTAAGCCAAAGGAGTCTTGTAATATGTACCCCAGCTCCTTTTTCTTGGGTTAGTGTTTGATTCTAACTATCTGTCCTGTTACCCTGTTCTGCTGACATGGTGGAGATGCATGCAGCATTGATGCTACTTACAATTGCTCTATAGTTAAAAGTCAATATCTCTGGTCTTTCTTTCAAAATAGAATTATTTTCTGCCTATTTGCTTTATTTTTTTAATCACATCTTCAAATTCCTCTTGTGATATTGAATTGGCAAGAATATGCAATTCAATATCTTTATCACAATGGTGCCCAACGATCAAAACCAAAAGATTTTCAAATTCAACTCAAAAATGGCAATTGAAATTTCAGGTATGATCACTGAGTGCCAGAAAGTTAAACTCTGTTAATATAGGCAACTTATTTTATTATTTGTGTAAATGTATTTGTATATATTTTTTCAGCTTCACGAAATCCATCATGTATTTCAATTTGTAGTTGGTAAATTACTTACCTATATTAAGAGAGTTTAACATGCTGGTACTCAGTGATGAGATCTTGGAAGAAATCAGTTTCAACACCCATGAAGGATGTTCACCTTCCATGCAAGTGGAAAGGTTTTACTATATTAAACAATGAGATTGGCATTAAAACAACAATAACCGGACTTGATCTATATTTTATTTTCTTGTAAAGCTTTCATGCATTACAAATATAGCACAAGGAGAAGCATTTCAATTACTTTAAGCAGTTATGCAAGGAACAAATTAACCACAGTCGACCAGTCTCTATGTTGAACAGTCGGGCAAAAAAGCCAAAACGGATCAATATGGAAGTCTGGAGCTAACTAATTCATCCCATGTCTTTCGTGTGCTGTGTTGCTTTACTTAGTGTCGGGACTCAACAAACATAATTGATTATGCTGATCTGGGTAAAACTGCTTATATATTTTGTGTTATAACAGTCGAGGCAATCATATAATATATGTTCATGTCAACACTATAAAGTGAAGCTACCATACCCAAATATTTTTATAATTTCAATTCTATAACAGTAGTAGGAAATTGTATAGCACATGCTAGGTATCAAGGAAAGTTTCATCTAAGGTACAAATTCTATGATAGCACCTGAGACACTCAGATTTGTCCATTGAAATTGTATAGCAAGCCAACTTTTGCATTATAATAATATTATATGTCTGACAGAAATACTTCTATGAATAATTTATTTGTAATGTCCCCTTTTCCAAATCAAAGACCTTTGGCCCTTTATGTCTACCCGACGGCCAAAGGGGAGTTTTTAAGGGTGACATAACTTTATTATTTTTATTATATGGTGCTATTGTTTCTAAAAAATAATAATATTATGAAAAACACATATAATAAATGATAAAGTTAATAATAAATTAAAATGTCAAAATACAATTAAAAGTAATTGTATTAGAAAGGAGAAAATGCGACTTGCCTTGGGAATCATTTTTGGGAGAATGTGCCAATCAGCCCCAAAAAGGAAAATGTGACCAGCATAGGGGAATGAAACAATTTGATTGGTCGATTTGAAGGTGGTAGTTGGGCTGATCTCCCTTTAAATAAACAAGTCGACTTGTTTGGGAGCATCCAGATTTTTATTATCATCTTTTGCATTGCTAAGAGCTCTGAGCTTTTATCAGAAATTCCAAGGACGAAAACCCTTGTGAATTTACCTCTTGCGGACGAAAACCCCAGGAGATTGAGAGGGGATTTCACTCAGAAATTCCTAGTGTTATTTATCAAATTTCCAGATTCAGTTCAGCCATGTGTGTAAAGAGATTTGAAGGTGTTTTTCAGTGATTTGCAACCAGCAGTTGGGTCGGTCCATTGTAAGCAGTTTTGGCAGCGAATTCAGAGGTATTTTTATCCAAGATATTTGTCAAATGTTTGTCATCAGACTGTAAATTGATCACTGTACTTTTTTATCATTTTTGAGGTGTATTTTGAAGGTTTTCAATCTGAATTATAACAGACTTCAGATCCGATTTTCTGGGTTATTTCAGTTTATAATAAGTTTAGTTTTCTGTGTAATTCAGCCCTCAAAAATCTGGGCAGTCATTAGAAATCAGAAGTATCTTTATTGGGCATGTTTTACATTGATGTTTCTCTTTAACCCTAATCGCACTTTCCAGATCTGCACTAGGAACTTGACATAAAATACACAAAAATCTGTATTTGGTGTTTTTGTTTGATTAAAAACCAGTATAGTGTAAAGAGGATCCATCTAGGGATCTTTCATTATTAGAATATTGCCTTACAAAATCACTCAATATTACTCTAATACTAAGTTACAGAAGGAACTTAAAGTATTAAAATTGACTTATAAAATGTAAATTGCAAACTTTTCAGAGCAACAATCAGGACTTTAGTAATGGGACAAAATACACCATTGTTTAGTTTAATTAACTAGTCTAAAAAATATCTGTAATAGGGCACTCGAGACATCAGTCTTAGAGTGTCTCGTGATGCTCAAATATACCTAGTGGAAGAGACACTGCCTAATAACAATTAATAATATATAAAATCAAAACTACTCAGCTATAAATCAAATGTGAGGAATAAAGGCAAACATACATTTCCACATGATGATTGTGGGTTGCTCAATTGATCTGCTGTCAATTGCAACTTCTCCTGCTTCTCTTCCATTTCAGCTCTGCCACATGTACAGTTCTTACAAGCTTTCCTTCCTGCCTTGCCCACTTCACAGTCATCTGCTGCACAGCAAATATAATACCATCTTAATCAATTCGAAGCAAATAAAACATTTTTATTACATCATTTGTCACAAATCTGCAGCAAATAAAGTAATACACAACATGTTCTGAACTACATAATAATTGGTACAGCTGTAATACTACTACTGATCTTAAGATATCATATGCTGATTATTGCATTGGTCATTGTAAGATAGTAGTCTGTAGATACATGGTTATATCACATCATGAAATTCGCTTGCATTATTCACATGAGTGCGATTGGTGCTTTAAGGGACCAAAAAAAGAGGAAAGTTCAAAAGGTCAAAGGTACGAAACCTAACCACACCGCTTGTTTCGTGTACAACTTTGTAGGCCCCCTTTTCAGTTTCAAGCATGAGTAATTGCAAGGAAGAAGGAGATGCACGAACGATCATTGATAATTGAGCCCACTCAACAAATGGTCGTATTAGAGAAATTATCTTCCAATCATAGTTCGTATTTTTTTAGCTTCAAGGTCGTCAATTGGATAACATTTAATTTGGTAGATAAGACAAAGATATGAATGGAAAGTTGGAAATTAAATGATGAACGACATTTTAGATTAGGTTTTCCGACATCAACAACCGTGACAGCGTCATCATGCAACAATCACCAAAAAAAGGGATAGGCATCATTGAGGATATTGATTTGACAATGGAAATTAACCACATACATGCCCCGCACCTCTCCACGACTCAAATTATTCCTCCCCTAGAAATATCTGCTATATGTGCTCAACGTTATAGTCGTGATCTCACTCGGACTATTCATGTGAGCTTAAACAGTCCAAAATAGAAAATAGGGGAATTCCAATAGGGTTTAAGTTCAAAACCCAGCCACAATGCTTGTTTGTTGCAGAAGTTCGTAGACCCCCCTTTTTAGGTTGGAGCTCTTGTAATTATAGGAAATAATTGATGCAAAACAATCATCAATAATTGAGCCCGTACATCGGCTGGTCATATGAGTGGCAAGTAGAAAACATATGTCAATTGAGGTTGGAAATGCAAGTTTTTTTATAGAACAACAATATTATTTTTAAATACTTGACGAGGACATGAATGGAGAGTTGGAAATAAACGGGTGGGAAGTAAATACTTGTGGATTCAACATGAAAAATTTTCCTCCAAAATTTCTATTTCATTAATGTATGTATTAGGAATAGGATGTTGTTAAGTGTAATTAGTAGTAGCATCCGATAGAAGATAATGGCGCCGTCAGTACGGTGCCACCAATAATGTGGAGTACGGTAACAGTCAAAGTACAATAGGAATGTTGTAAAAAGTAAATATTTGTCGTAAGTGGTCCGGTAATGTTAAAATGTCAAAGTTTGGGTAATTAGAGAAGTAGGGTCTACATGATTAGGAATTAGAAATATTATATTGGTAATAAGGACAAGGAGTGAGGTCATAAATATTTTGTGTATTTTATTTGTAAAAAGTCTAAAAATGTGGAACCCATGTAAAATGATAAGGTTTATCTTATCTTAACAGATAAGCTTACATGTACAGATAAGAGTTAAGGTATGGAATATGATTCGTCAGAGTGGATTTCTTATCCTATCTTAGAGATAGGATGGATAAGCCTGGAAGTTCTATAAATAGAGAGGCCACCCCCCTCATTTAGCATAGAAAGAAGTAGTGAGAAATATTGTAGGAAGTGTGCGAAGGAAGCCATCAGTTAAAGGTGTGTTGAAGAAGCCATCAAGAGGTGTAATTGTAAAGTTTCTCCCATAGTCTTGTTGAAGTATCTCATGGGTGAGATTGTAACAGTTTCATGTTAATATTATAATTTATTTTGATATTTCAGATTTGTCGTCATTCTGTCTTATCATAGTCAATGGTATTCTTGTGTTCGGTTGTTGTTTTGCTTCCAGATTACATCCACCAAACTAAAGTCTGTGCATTAGTAAATAATCATAGCACGAGGAGTTCCCGGTGAAGAATTATCATAGTGCCGGATTGGTGATGACATTTTGGTTCCGTTGCCGGGACCATTCCTCGTTGGTGGATTTTCTGGAGAGATATTCCCACTTAGGCAAAAATTAATTGGAGGGTAACCTTGTTTTTACTGTGCATAGTAGTTACCATGGTAAAGTCATTTTTACCGTGAATAGTAGTTACCATGTTAAAGTCATTTTTGCCATGAATAGTAGTTACCCTGGTAAAGTCCTTTTTGCTGGGAATAGTAATTACCGCAGTAAAGTCACTTTTTACCGTGAATAGTATTTACCGCAGTAACTTCACTTTTTACCGTGAATAGTGTTTACCACAGTAAAGTCAGTTTTTACCGTAGTAAGTCAAGTTTTACCATAGTTTACCGTGGTCATTTCTATTTTACTGTAGAAAGGTGTAAAGTCACTTTCTAGTATAGTGATTCCAATTATTTGTGCACATAAGTCTTGTTAATTGTACTTGTGGGTTGGTATTTCACGGTGGTTACTTTTGAAAATGGGAAAGATTCCTGTTTTTTCAGCTCAATCTAATGAAGATGCTTCTTCTTTCATTCAAGAGTTTAAACGATCTTGTATTTGTAATGGCCTTATAAGAATGGAACAATGGACTGAATTTTTTCCTACCTTTTTGGATGGTTCAGCACTTAGGTGGTTTGAAACACTAGGTGATAATGTGAAAAATTCATGGGATTTATTAACCGAAAGTTTTCTTGAAGAATTTGGTGAACAACAGAAATATGCAGATCTCATGATCGAGATCACAAAGCTATCCCAAGGAGAGAAGGAGAAGATAAGGGATTATCATGCTCGTGTTCTAGAGCTAAGGAGGAAGCTCGATGCCCAGATCCGGAAGGAAGGACTAGCGGATGGGTTGATGAATGGCGTGGATAATCTCCTCTGTAAGCACTTCATTCTTGGGATGAAGCCGGAGATCAGACAACGAGTGAAGTATGACCGCCCAGCTACCATTGAACAAGCAAAGGAGATTGCAAGAAGGCAAGAAGAAAGCATGGAAGAGGAGCCCAAAGAAATTGTTGCTAAAGTAGAGCCTACACCAGCACCTTTGGTCCTGAATCCACAACCACTCCCGGTGAGCACAAATATTTCTCCTAATACATCTACTGAGTATGAAGATCTGCTCAAAAAGATGGGTCAGTTAACTATTAATCTTCTTCAAGGAAAGGAATTTAGTTCTCAGGGAGGAGATAGAGGTCCAAAAAGAAATATTTCTGAAGTTGTTTGTTATGGTTGTTATAAAAAGGGTCATTATAAGTATAATTGTCCAGATAGAGCTTCTACATCTGGTAAGGGAGATAATGATAAAGGAAAAGCACCTGTGAATTCTTTTGATGTAGTAGATAAGAGCAGAAATAATGAAGTAGATGTGTTTGTAACAAAAAGAAAGAAAGAAAAAGATAATCAAGATGGAAATGATCCTAAGAAGATGAAAGAAGAAACTAGTAAGAAACATAGGAGAAGAAAGTTGGGTGTGCAGGATTTTCTGATTTCACAGGGGCAAGGACCATACTCCATCTTGGAAGATCTGTCCAAAAGGCCTGCAAATATTACATATGGTCAACTCTTGGCTATGTCTTCTGAGAAGAGGCGGGAGTTGCGAGGTGGACTCAATGCTCGAAGAAGGAAGGAGGTTGAGGTCCCTGTTTTGGAGGCAGAGGCAGATCCCTATGCTCCACAAGCTGAGGTATTATGTAATGGTATTTCAATTCATGATGTCTTAGTTGATGGAGGTGCTGCAGTTAATGTAATGACCGAGTCTGTAATGAATATGTTGGGTTTAAAAATTGATCGCCCTTCAACACTTATGTTAAGGTCATTAAATAAGGGAAAAACTAAACCAGAAGGTGTAGTTTCAAATGTGGCAATATCTGTTATGGGTGTTGTATGTGTGGTAGACTTTCAGGTGATGAAAAATGGTACTGTTGCGTACCCAATGCTGCTGGGAAGACCATGGCTAAGGAGAGTTCATGCAAGAAACTACTGGAATGAAGGTTTCATGACACTTGGACGTGGTAGAGAGAGGGTGAAGATAAACGTGATCCCTCGACATCATAAAGTAGAACCTGTGGATTCAAGTGATGAAACTGATGATTGGACATCCTCTGATTACTCTAGTACCAGTGAAGTGGACACTGAAGATGAAGAAAGCGAGGTGGATGTTTCAGTCATGGATATCCTGCCAGTCACACCAACTCATGACCCCATAAAATTATCTGAAGAAGAAGTTGATGATCGTCTCCAACAAATAAAGATTGGTGATGCTGTGATGGAGAGTGAGAAGGAATCCTACCTCCAGCTCTTTCGAAGGTACATACACCTATTCACTTTTGATTACAAGGAACTCCGTCAAGTAAGTTGGGTAGAACATTGTATTGAGCTGGTAGATGGTGCTAAGCCTATAAAGCAAATGCCATATAGAATGAATCCTAATTTTTCCAAGACTGTAAAAGAAGAAATAGATAAGTTGCTTGATGCAGGATTCATATTTGCTGTGGAGAATTCAGAATGGGTTTCTCCCATTGTGATCTCAATAAAAAAGAATGGGAAGCTACGCATTTGTGTTGATTACAGGAAGCTCAATAAGGCAACAAAGAAGGATCATTACCCTCTTCCATTTTCAGATCAGATCTTGGACGAAGTAGCTGGCCAGGAGTGCTATAGTTTTGCTGATGGATATAGCGGCTACAACCAAGTTCGTATAGCAAAGAAAGATCAGCTGAAGACCACGTTCACCACTCCTTGGGGAACGTTTGCTTATAGAGTTATGCCTTTTGGGTTGTGTAATGCTCCAGCAACATTCCAGCATTTGATGAATAGGGTGTTCGAACCCTACATTGGGACCTTCATCAGAGTATTTCTGGATGATTTTTGCATCTATGGGAGCAAGTTGGACCACCTGCACCAGATGGAGACAGCATTTCAAAGGTTAGATGAAGCACAAGCCTCACTAAACCCTACAAAGTGTGTCTTTGGATGTTCTAAAGGCGTTTTGTTAGGGCATGTTGTATCCAGAGATGGTATTGGTACTGATCCTGATAAAGTTTCAAAAATCAAAGATTTACCATTTCCTATGAATAGAAGTAAGTTGAGATCATTTTTAGGCCATGTGGGTTACTATAGAAGGTTCATCAAGAATTTCTCAAAGATTGCACAGCCACTAACCCAGTTCTTGAAGAAGGATGTTGCTTATGAACCAGGAAACAAGGCGCATGAAGCTTTTGGACAACTGAAGGAAGCCCTGGTGTCTTCACCTGTTTTGAAGAATCCAGATTGGAGCAAGCCATTCATTGTGTACACTGATGCCTCAGATGCAGCACTAGGTAGTACTTTGAGCCAAAAGGATGAAAATGGGAATGAACATCCAATTTACTTTGGGAGCAGACAAATGAGCAGTGCTGAGGTAAACTATACTGTAACTGAAAAAGAGGCTCTGGCTATCATTTTTGCTGTAAAGAAGTTTAGAAATTACTTGCTAGGGCAGAAATTTATAGTTGTAACGGATCATCAGGCTCTGAAATATATTGTCAATAAGCCTAACCCATCAGGGAGGATAGCAAGATGGATAATTTTGCTACAAGAATTTGAATTTGATATTATAGATAGGCCAGGAAAGAAGCATGTCAATGCAGATGCACTCTCTCGAGCCTATGATGGTTTAGGATCATCTTGTGATGATGATGATTTTCCCGATGCAGCATTGTTCTCCCTTGACACAATCCCTAGTGAATACATAGATATTTGGAATTATCTGAATGAATTCAAGTTTCCTGATGGTGCCAATGCAAAGACTAAGAGAAAGATTACTCAAGCCAGTCGTCCATATTCTATTCTGCATGGAGCATTATTTCGAATAGGACCTGATGGACAGTACAAGAGGGCAGTTGGACGTGATCAAGGAAAGGAGCTGCTAGAAGAATTCCACAATGGTACATGTGGAGGGCACTTCTCTAGACAACTTACAGCAAGAAGGATCTTGGATGCAGGTTATCACTGGCCCACTCTTTTTAAAGATTGTTATAATTATTGTAAGACATGTGATATTTGTCAAACACATGGTAACCGTAAGACTTCATCAGCTCCATTATGTCCTATTCTTCCCCTTGGTCCCTTTGAAAAATGGGGAATAGACATTGTAGGTCCACTTCCAACTACATCACGTCAAAATAAGTATATTGTAGTTGCCACAGATTATTTAACCAAATGGGTTGAAGCTAGGCCATTGAAAACAGCTTCCATGGATGAAGTGGCAAGGTTCATATATGAACGCATTGTCACCAGATTTGGTTGTCCATTAGAAATTGTAACAGATCAAGGAAGCCACTTCATTAATGAGGTGGTAGAAGCCCTAGTCAATAAGTTTTCTATCAAGCACAGGAAGGCAACAACATACAAGCCAAGCACAAATGGACAGGTGGAACGAACAAATTTTGTGTTGTGTCAAATTCTAGCAAAAGATGCAGCCTTGCAGGTACATAAATGGGATAAAAGGATTCATGCAGCATTGTGGGCATATAGGGCAACATCAAAGTCAGCAACAGGATACTCCCCATTTCAGTTGGCCTATGGCATTGATCCAGTTCTTCCTATTGAGTTTGATATTCCCACTGTGAGAGTTATGAAAAATGAAAGGATGGATGAAAGTGATTCAGTAAAAGAAAGGTTGGTACATCTTCATTTGCTAGAGGAAATGAGGGAAATAGCAAAGGATACAAGCCATAAGAAGAAAATGAAGCAGAAGGAATACTTTGATCAAAAGATCCGATGGTCTCCATTTCATGTGAATGACTTGGTCCTAGTATATGATTCCAGATACAAAAAAAGAAGACAGAGAAAATTTCTTCCAAAATGGATGGGGCCCTACAAAATAGCAGCTGTGCATGAAAATGGTACGTACCGACTGGAGGAATTGGATGGCACTCCCATTACGAAATGGGTCAACCACGACAAGTTGAAGATTTTCCAAGCACCAGAATAGTCTACTCCGAGGACGGAGTAGAAGCTAGGAAGGGGGAAGATGTCGACACTAAAATTTTCCTCCAAAATTTCTATTTCATTAATGTATGTATTAGGAATAGGATGTTGTTAAGTGTAATTAGTAGTAGCGTCCGATAGAAGATAACGGCGCCGTCAGTACGGTGCCGCCAATAATGTGGAGTACGGTAACAGTCAAAGTACAATAGGAATGTTGTAAAAAGTAAATATTTGTCGTAAGTGGTCCGGTAATGTTAAAATGTCAAAGTTTGGGTAATTAGAGAAGTAGGGTCTACATGATTAGGAATTAGAAATATTATATTGGTAATAAGGACAAGGAGTGAGGTCATAAATATTTTGTGTATTTTATTTGTAAAAAGTCTAAAAATGTGGAACCCATGTAAAATGATAAGGTTTATCTTATCTTAACAGATAAGCTTACATGTACAGATAAGAGTTAAGGTATGGAATATGATTCGTCAGAGTGGATTTCTTATCCTATCTTAGAGATAGGATGGATAAGCCTGGAAGTTCTATAAATAGAGAGGCCACCCCCCTCATTTAGCATAGAAAGAAGTAGTGAGAAATATTGTAGGAAGTGTGCGAAGGAAGCCATCAGTTAAAGGTGTGTTGAAGAAGCCATCAAGAGGTGTAATTGTAAAGTTTCTCCCATAGTCTTGTTGAAGTATCTCATGGGTGAGATTGTAACAGTTTCATGTTAATATTATAATTTATTTTGATATTTCAGATTTGTCGTCATTCTGTCTTATCATAGTCAATGGTATTCTTGTGTTCGGTTGTTGTTTTGCTTCCAGATTACATCCACCAAACTAAAGTCTGTGCATAGATTCTTCTAGCGCAAAGAGTATTTGCTATCCGCACTCCACTTTAAAGTTTTGATCTTGTTCACACTAGTCACGTGAGTGCAACCAACGTGTTGATTGTATCTTCCTATCAAGCTTTGCTATCTTTTTATTTCATGGCATCAAGGATTTCGATTGGACTTTTTTTATTTCGATAGATAAGACGCAGACATGAATGGAATGTTGGAAATCAAAAGGTGTGAATTAAATACCTATGTGTCCCACACCCATTCCATGGATCAGATTGTTCCTACCCAAATAGTATCTGCTATTTGTGGTCCATTTGAGCATTTCAATCTCACAAAGAGAACAAAATAAAAAATTGGGAAACTCAAAAAGCCCAATGGTTCAAAACACAACCGGAGTGCTTGTGTCTTGTAGCAATTTGTAGCCTCATTTACCAAGTGTAAGCTCAAGTAACTGCACGAAAATAGGTGTATGCGAGCAACCATTGATAATAGAGGCCCTCAAGCAAGGGGATATACAAACAAAAGGCAGATTTTATTTGTCAATCGAGTTTGTTATTTGTTCGTTTCATGTCACCAATGCTTTTGATTGATCGAACTTAATAAAAACATACAAAACGTATTATTAACAAAAAAATATATATATATAATATGTAAAACATTATATATGTTATAATATAAATATATTTTATTGTATATATGTATTTATATAAATATAAATATATATATATATGAATAAATAAATAATTAAAATAATATGCAAACCATATTATTAATAAAAACAGTATATATACATACTATATAGTATATAATATATACATTATTATAATATATTTTATATTAAATAAAAAAGGGGCATATAAGCAAATTATATAAAAAAGGGGCCACAACCACACTTTTGAAACAGCGAGGGTCAAGCGGCCATGCCTAACCCGACTCCTTTGACACACCACAAGCTCCCGGAGGGCTGAGACCACTCAAACCACGCCAAACGTCACATGTACGGAACAACTCGCCACTCAACCTAATGCACACGAGGACAGTTGTAATCATGTTCAAGTCGTTGATACGGAATGCCAGGTGGACGGCCAAGATCAACGCCTAATGGTACAAACAATCGAAGGCTCCCCATGGTTCTACCAAGGCAAACGCCTTCGGCATAATTATTGTATTTTTGCATAATTGACTCCCTTATAGATTGTACACCCAGGCATGACATACAGTCTGACATGTTGTGTGGGGTCCAGGGATTGCCCCAAATGGGTGGTGCGGGGGACCAGCAAATCCCTCGAAAATAATTTTGGTATGCTGAATGTGGTTTCAAGTCTGTATCCATGGTTTTAATCCACATTTTACGACCCACAGTATCCACTAAGCCCAATGTTTTCTACCCATTGTATTGTAATACCATTTGGACAATTTCCTATTGATGTGCCTACGAATACTTGTACATGCATTAAGGTAAAGTAAGAACTTTTAAGTACACGATTGTATTGAACAAAAATTGAGTTAATGTAATAGGGAGGAAGGTTACAGTGCTAGGTTTTTTCCCAAGTGAAAATCTTGTGTATATTGGATGCATCATTTCTCTTTTCTATTATAAATTAAGATAAATACCAATTTTGACGAACATAGATGCCAAGTTTTAAAAAAAAAATCTTTAAAATTCTTGCTAAAAATGAGTTGTTTGAGAGGAAAAGTCATTGCAGAACTTCACCCCTGCTTGAAAATCCCAAATCATTAAAGAAGCTGCACAGGAACAGAAATTATCTTCCCCTAACATATCACTGTTTAGAAACACCTATTTTGCCAAATTTTACTTCTAGATTAAAAATTCCTAGAACTTCTAACTAAAAATGAATTGTTTGAGAGGAAAAGCCAAAACATGGACATTTTGCACAAAAGAACCCGCTGTAAACATTAAAACAAATGAACACTCTGATACAATGTAATAGACCCGCTGCTTAGTGTGCCTCACTCCCTAAATGTTCTCAATAATTGGATGTGAAAGACAGTAATCTACCACAGACATCATTCAAACTAAGAAGAATTCACAGAATGTACAAAAAAATATTAATTTCCCACTCTAGAATACATTTATGTTAAAAATATTTTTGGTAAACTGAAGCCCTTAGAGCATGGAGAAGCATGCCATGGTTAAAAAAAACATATTCCAAAATACATAATCAAACAAGACAATGTGATAAAACACTTAAGAATATTCATGAGCTTCCACTCATTGCATACAAATCCAAGACTCAAGGTACTAAACAACACTCAAAATGACAAACAACAAAGAATAGGAGCAAAACAAGACTCGCCATTATATCATAAGTTTTTGCAACAACCACCTAACTTGCAATTTTTACTAATCAGAGAAGAATTTATGAAGTTTTGTTGGTGAAAATTAAAAAATTCATGGTGATTGGATCTTTTAACAAAACTCTGTGTCTTCAATATCCATTGCAAACTTGTTAACAAATTAAGATCTGATATAAAACTAAAAACTGGTGTTCAAGATTCAATTTTCTTTTTTGATTTCGCAAACACTTTGGGTCAAAACTCCCAGACATTCACAAGGTTCTAAGCCCACTAGAATATGCTAGTGGCCTGTATCAACCACGACACCAAATCTTGACAGGCATTTGATGTTCCAATCAATAGGACAGATTTCCAATAAAATAAAATAAAAATATGAAGATTCATTTTGCTTATGCCATTAAAATCACAGTTTCCAACAGTGAATCTAGTTGAGAATTTTGACATATGTCCATCAAGTCCCACAGTAAATCTAGATAAGATGCATCTACGGAGCCCCACATTATAAAATTAACGGATGGTTAGAGGGTAGAGTTTGTTCTTAGGTCTTCAAAACTAACGCTGTTTAGATAATTCTCATAAAATCCACAAATAAATAAGTTTTGAAGCATTATTTTTGAAGTCAAAATATACTCTCATTCTCACTGTTTTGCGCCAAAATTTCAAAAACAAACAGGTTTTGATGCATGTTTCCAAACAAAACACAATTGGAAAACCCTAAATTCAAATATTTATACAGACCAGGTGGCAACTCGGGCTTCCTCAAGTCTTCCTCACTCAACAAACTGTCCTCGTCGATCAGATCATCCATGTCATCCTGTATTTCAAGTTTAAATGCTGGTGGCATATCATTCATGACCACAATTCCAGGTTTCTCTGGAACCTTTTTCTTGAGCGTAAAGGATGATCCGGTTGTCCAAGAAGGCTTTTGAGCTTTCACCACCAGCGGCCCAAGCCCACCAATCTTGACATCTACTCCATCACCAACTACAAAGCCAGCCAGAAGAAGATTTCGTTCAAGGGTAATCTTAATCTGCTTAGCATCCTGCAAAAAAAAAAGTTCCTCCATTAAAACAAACAATAAAGAAATCACACAAACTAGCATAGAAGTGCTGAAAACTTATGTGATTCCCACGATGCAGAGAAAAAAGTAAATGACTGCCAACAGCCTTACAAGATTTGGGAAAACAGCGCAAAAAACACAAATGGTTTGAGGAATTATAGGAAAATAACAATTCTCTGTAGTCCTCAAATATTTGAAGAAATAATGTAAAACCAAACTCAAAAGAATCACAAAATACAGATAAATTATAAAGGACTGGCTAAATATTTACAAAATTATAAACAGAGAGAACTCAGAAAATCAGAGAATGCAGAGGAAAGAGAACGAAGCAAGCTACAAGTAATAAAATTTACAGAAATAATGCAAAAGCTCTCAAGAAATTCACAGAATACAGAGAGGCAAAAATTAGTGCCTACAAAATTACCAGATTTGAAGACATAATACAAAATACAATTCACAGAATACAAAGAAAAATATGTGACTGAGTACAGACCTACAAGATTTGGAAAACTAATGCACCAAAGCACAAACATTTCCCAAAAATACACTAAAACTTTAAACTAACAGCTTACTTATAAGATTTGGTGAAATAATGTAAAAAAAATCACAATAAAACAGAAGTGGCTAGAGAAATACAACATTAGGAGAAATAATGGAAAAATGTCTCAAATAATTTCAAAATCAAGGTACAAATGCCTTCAGGACTCTGCAAGGTTTGAAGATATTATTCAAGAAAACTCAAAAAAATTGCAGAATACCGATCTATGATGCAAAAAAAATCAAGCAATTTGCATAATACAGAGAACATAAACAAAGGCACAGTTTTAGACTCACAAGATTTGAAGAAGCATGGTGTTTTAAGAAAATTACACCGCCACAAGATTTGAAAAACTAATGCACAAAAGAACAAACAATTCCCAATAGTACACTAATAACTTAAACTAACGACAACCTACTTATAAGATTTAGTGAAATAAGAAAAACCATAAAATTCAGACAATCAAAAGGAAAACAGAAGCGACTACAGAAATACAACATTTGGAGAAAATATGGAAAAATGTCTCAAGGAATTTCAGAATCAATGAACAAATACCCACAGGAGTTGCAAGATTTGAACAAATAATGTGAGAAAAAACTAAAAAAATGCAGAACACAGATCTTGATGGGAAAAAAATCAAACAATTTGCAGAATACAGAGAAAACAAACAAAGGAGCAGTTTTAGACTCACCAGATTTTGAAGAAAACGTTATGTTTTTTTTAAAGATTACACCATCAGGCTTTAAATCTCAAATAATTTACAGATTTCAGGGGGGAAAATGCAAACCACTACAGACTTCAGGGATCTCAAAAAATGAAGCAATAAGAACTTGCAAAATCAGAGGAAAAAAATAAATCAGCTTCGGTAGACTTACAAGATTTGGAGAAACAATATTTATAATGAATATTACGCCTCGAGGATTCAAAAATCAGAACAATTTGCAGAATTCAAAAAATAATAATAAACAGCTAACAAGCCACTGACAAACAAGATCTCAAAAAATGAAGGAAAAAATATCACAGAATGCTGAGGAGTTATCGATCAACAAAATATAGCCAAAAAATGCAGAAAAAACAACACGAGGGAAAAACAAAACCACACGGCTATATACTTGCAAGATCTTGAAAAATGATGAAAACCAAAACTACAACAATTTGCAAAATTGAGAAAAGAGAAAAGCAGCGTCTTTAGGCTTACAAGATTTAAAGGAACATTGCTTTTTAAGAAGATCACGCCGTTGGGCTTCAAAACCCTAGCGAGCTCCGCCAACCACGTTTGGCCATGAAATTCAAGATTCTCCGAAACGGAAATAACAGCATCCAACGATGATGATTCCAATTTCAGTTTTCCTTCTACAGAAAATAAAAATTATTAACACATTAATAACCACAAACGTGAACAAAAAATACAAAGAATATTTATTTTGTGGAATTACAATTCAAGGCATCGTACATAATCAAGCCGCCTATCGGCAAAACATCCAAATTTCAAACAAATATGAAACTTTTTTTAAGACAAATATTCTCGTACTGCAGTTTAAGGCATCATACCTAATCGAGCCGCCTGTGTAAGTATGTGCAGATCTTTTGCTTTCTCGGGCAAATTTTCAAAAATCCAGGTAACAATGCTTGCATCTAGGGTTAAGGAATCCGTTAAAATTAAAGCTGAGGGCGTTGAATCCATCTTAAATTTTCTTCCTCGCTTGGGAAACAGAAAGATTCAGACAGTATAAGGGCGATCGAAAAAAAAAATGTATGTATGTGAATTGTTTGAGCCCACAGATTTGACCTACGCTTGAAAAATACCGCCAAAGTCTCGCCCTTTCTTTGTTTATGAAAATATGTCGGTTATGTAAACGTAGAATATTCTAGTCTTCGGGAAACAAGCGCGTGGGACATAGCGAGACGGTTTTATGGGTGGGTTCTTTTGGAAGTTTTAAGCGGTTGGTTTGGTTTTGTGCACGTTTCTAAAATTTGTTTCGCCAGAGGCAAAGGTTTGTCTTTTTATGCTCGTGAATCACTTTCTTGTTGAGTGGGATAACGTGTTATTAGTGGAAAAGTAAGTGCCGCAAGAGTGGAAAGTGATTAATAATGCATTCCAAGTAATCACATACAAAGCAATTAGAATAGACTAGCAAGAGCATCCATAGGTGCTTGTGAAAGGTAGATAGGCACTTTTATTATACTTTTTAAAAGATAAAATACAATAGAAGTGTGGTCCTCGAAGATTATTGATTGATAATGAAAACTTAGGTTTTTTTTTTGTGTGTGTTTCTTGATAGTTAAGAATTTATGTTAATTAAAGGGTATTTTTTTTCTTAATAACTAAGAAATAGGTACCTCGTAAAAATAGAACATCTTGATTCATTATTGAAAAAATGACATAGTTATTGTAAAAAAACATATGCCTTTCACCTTTTATACTCGTGTTATTATTATCTTTGGAGAAGTTATTCAACCCTCTAGGACCAATATTATTTGGCAGAGCTTACGGGCACAATGTTTTTTGAAATATGGAAGTTTCGTTTGGATGTCATTTACAAGAATTCTGAAGATATTGAATTTTCCTTTAGTCTATCTCTCAAGATTTTTCTTCAGTCGTGATGTAATTTCGTATTGACGCTAAGAAGCTTATATTAGATGTGTATCAGTACCTACAAATGTTTAGTTACTGGAATCTGAAGTTTAGTGTTTAAGTGTTTCTAAACTTCTTTTTCCCTTTCAGAATCTTTGATATTATATGTTATACTAGATAGTTGATGTAACTTGGCTCTTGCCTTTGTGATTAATGAATGTTTGGTATTTCGAAAATACCTCAATGACCTCCCCCCATATACTCATGTAACTATGACACTATCATAGTTGACCCCCAAAGACTCTTTATAACAAAAAAAAATTCTTTAATTACGTATCATATTAAATGTAATCACTTTAGATTTAGACCATTAAGGAAAACACCACGGTGCACATGTCATGCATCATGCATGTCAAAGGAGAATGAACAGTGGTACAATATTGTTAGAATGTACGACGTATTAATTGAATGAACAACATATTAATGGATAACGCTTAAGTCTAAACAGATTTTAAAGAAATAATGCGGATGAATGTAATTCATGTGGATATAGTGCTAGAATTCAAGTGGTTGCATTTGCTAGAATAACTAACACATATCAACTACACTAACTATGGGAGAGAGAATGTATCACAAAATTGATAGATCCATTAACCGCATACAATGAAATACTTGTTAGCAGACTTACATGTGAAGATATGTGTGTTACAAATAGTAAATTTTGGCAATGCAAGATACTAAGTACTACAAGTAGATGTTAGTCGACATCTATGTCCAATGGCTCAAGGGTGCCTATAAATCCAATGAAGATCTTTAAGTTGGAGGCAAGATTTGAATTGAATGACAATACAAAGTAATTCCGTCAAGTCAAAGTGGGGACACATGTCAACAGTTTTCTGTGTCAAATATAATGCGTTCAATGTAACTTTTGAGCCATTATGCAACGTTGACAATGACTCGAGTGAGCTGAGTCAAGGGATCACCATGCGAGGAGACTGAGAGCAAACTCAAACAAGGTTGAGCAATTCCAACACAAAAGAGCTAACAGGCTTCAATTGCAAGTTATTGGATTTAGGAATTTCGAAGAGCAATAATAAAATCACAAGGTCTTGACTGAGCCACGAGCTTCATTAGACTTTAGAAAGCCTATCGATTAATTAGCAAACTGCATCCATACCACGGAAGAGGTGACAAGCATACAAAAATATATATTAAAATAAATATATTGTAAATACATGGAAAATGAAAAATGTCGAAAAATGGAATGTGATATAGGTAGTTGGGATTCAAATGCTACCAAGAGTGTCATACTTTCAAATAATGTATTCTACAATATCAATCATTCACAATTATTATTTAGTATGTAGAAAATTCATAGTATGTGAGGTATGAGTGTCATTTTGTTGATGCCTCTAAAGTATTAAATTGTTTATAATTTGTGCTATCAACTCGATATTATAAACTTAGTTGCATTGTTAGACTTCACACACACCATTACATGAAATTTCGCTACCCAAGTTGTAGAATGTGTTTGTAGATGCAAAACATAAAAGTTCGAAGGAAAGAACATTGTTGCAATAGCTTTATAGAATGCCATTGATAGAAAAGAAATGAACCTTTTTAAACTTCCATAGAAGACAAGGGAACACTAAACAAAAGAATCAATCTTTTGAGGATTTGGGACCGTGGTGGGACCTATCTTTGAAGCACCATGAAAAAAGGGATTAATAAAAAGAAACCCAATCTTGGAGGGGTTATCTTTATCAATATTGTGTGCAACTTAAATGTTGTTTATGATTGTCTTGTTTACTCTATAAAATTTGGAAGAGAATGAGAAATTCGTTGTCCAAATGGAGGGTAAATATGCCAAAATACACCATGTTTTCCTTCTCGAAACTCAAATTACAATTGAGGAAACCTTTGGTTTGTTAAAGTGAATCTCAAATTGCAATCTTTAGTGTGAAATTTTGTGATATTGTAAACTATATTTGCATCAAAGAAAGAACCCTAAGATCCCCGAATGATAGTGAACTAAAATATAAATGTTATATAATTTTGAACTCAACAAGTAAAGAATGTGTTATTACTTGTCTTAGGAAACAAATATAGATGCAAAGAAAAAATAAAGAATTGAATTTTTTAACACTCATTAGAATAAGGAAGGTCATTGAAACTATGGGAAGTCTAAGGAATCGGGGATATGTAGGCTTGTTATTGTAACTATAATTTTCAAATAAGTGTATTTAATAATAACTTTACGGAAACCAATGGTATGTTGAAGAGATAAGGGCAACGACAAGAGCGGGAAAGCTTGTTACAATCATAAGTAACTTGGATTGAGCTTAATGACATAACATTATAAAAGATGAGGTTATGTCAAAGGGTGTAAATTTGCATCTGATGGGAATTTTGGAATGCTCGGAAGACAAGGAATTGCAATTTGTAACATACTTTTGCACAATTGAGATTTTTATGTAATTGATACTTAATATATACCATTAAATAATGTAAGACTACTAGAGATTGTTTTGATAGACTAATAAATTTATAGCATGTAAAATGTAAATAGAAAATAGGCCTCGTCTCAAATGTAGGATTTAGAAAATTGAATCATGATTCTTTTGTAGAAATTTCATCTCTTATTTCATCTGCAAGGAAATGAAATAACATGTGGAAAGTTCCCATACTTGAAATTTTAGACTATAAATAGGCAAAATTAAAGATAGTCCATTTGTAAGTATCTAATGTACCTCTTAGATACTCAAAAATGAAAATTTCCCAAACTGTCAATATGTAAAAGCATTCAGTAAGAAATGTTTTATAAAACTTGGGATCTAATAAAAATGAGAATTGTACAATTCAAGAGTCATCCCTAAAAATCATCCCATAAATACATCCATTTCTACTTATTATTGGTTGGATATTTTATCAAATACAAAATATGAGGTTCAACCACAGTATGTGGGACAAACTCCCTCCTCAGATAAAGGGGAGGTGCCTTGTTTATTACTATTCTAATAACACCAATAAATATTTACAATATTTACACTACTCTAACCATTCAGGGTTGGAATCTCATCTTAGTAGATTTATTCCTTATAGTAGAAGATAGATGGGAATATAAGAAAGTTTTAATAAGTGAGGATAGAGAGTAGAAGTATAGGAAAAGAATGAGTGAAAACGTGCTTTCTCCTTATCAAACGTGGATCTGAAGATAATAACACGGGATAAAATAGTAATAAATTGTTGAAGATATAATGAACAAGATACTGAAATTTAAAGAACAATATAATGGATTGAACTTAAGAACAATACCTTGAAAGAGTTTGCGAGAATCGAATCAGAAATGATGCACAATGAAGTAGTTACACTCCAACAGATCGTGATAGCTCTGGTGTAATCGTAAGGAAGAGTCGATCAATAATGGAAGAACTTTCTCAATAGAAACAAAGCTTGCACACAGAGGAAAGATAGTGGAGTGTCTTGGCATGCTCATAAATAAATAGAGGGATAGTAAATATAGGGTGTTGAGTAACCCTAGTGCAGAACTCAATATCAAACCCTAAACCTAACCCTAAACCTAACCCATGTGAGATGAACCTCCAATATGAGAGGAGGACATATAGGATAACTCACACCAACACCCCCCCTTCATCAAAGTTGGGGTAGCGGCTATGATGAGTCAGACAGAAAGAGAAGACACTCCTAAACAACTAAGAAAGATGTGTCAATGGGGCCCAACAACTAAAGGCTTGATAAGGTGCTTATATACAAACAAAATCTTCCTAGAAGAAGAAGAAGAAAAGAAGGAATACTTAGCCTGAAGAAGATGAACATTTGCAGAAAACCTCACCCCAAGAAGAGACCGTAAGTGAAGAAACTTCATCTCAAAAGGGCTTGGTAAATAAATCTACAATCTGATCAAATTTTTGAATGTATTGAATGTTGATGATGTCATCATGAATAAGCTCTCGTATGAAGTGCATATGGATCTCAATGTGCTTCATTCGCTGATGCTAAACTAGATTTCTACAAATGGAGATAGTTCTTATGTTATCATAGTAGATAATGGTAGGCTGCCAAAAGTGGATGCCAAAATCTGTCAGATTACCCTTATGGCTAAATAGCTTCTATGGTAGTGTTAACTACTCCTCTATAGTTTGCCTCAGTAGATGATATCGCAATTGCATTCTGCTTCTTGATAGACCAACAAATAAGACCCAAACCAAGAGAGAAACTATAGCCAGAAGTAGATTTCTGATGATCTAAGTCACCGGCCCAATCAGAATCTGTGAACCCAATCAAGTCAATATCTACCCCTCCATGATAGTGACTGCCATCAGTATAAGTTCCATAAACATAATGAAGGATCCATTTATCTACTTTCCAATGCAGCTTATGTGGCTCCTACATGAATCTAGACACAATCCCAACAACATACGATAAATTTGATCGAGTGTGAGTCAAGTAAATCAAGCTCCCCACCAACTGTCAATAAAGAGTACCATTAACCAGGGGAGTAGAGCAATCTAAAACCAACTTAACCTTGGAAAGAAAAGGATTAGGAGAAGACTTGCAATCAGAAATCTAAAAATGAGCTAGCAAATCAAGAGCATACTTAGGTTGTGAAATCAATATTCTCGAGTCAGATTGTGAAATCTTGATCTCAAGGAAGTAATTAAGTAGACCTAAGTTAGTCATGGAAAACTTGTTGGCTAAGGCGATCTTAACAGAATCAATAATAGAGGAAGAGTTGTATGTGATCAAGAAGTAATCAACATATAGAACAAGAATGAGTATGGAGTCATCTTGACATAGAATATAAACATTTGGATCAGAATGACACCTAGTAAACCCTGATGTAAGTAAAAAGAATTCCATCTTGGAATACCAAGACTGAGGGGATTTTGTAAGGCCATAAAGAGAATTTTTTAACTTATAAATGAGGGAGGGATCTTGGACATAACCCAGAGGTTGTTTCATATAGATCTCTTCCTCTAGGTCAGCATGAAGGAAGGCACTCTTAACATCCATTTGATGGAATTTCCAGCTATTTGTTGTGGCAATGGCTAGGGTCAGTAGAATAGAAGTCATCTTCACAACCAGAGCAAAGGTTTTAGTATAATCAACCCCAGCTATATGGGAGAAACCCTTTGATTTTAATCACACTTTAAAATTTTCGATGACTCCATCTACTCCATACTTTGTTCGGAACACCCACTTACACCGAACAATTTTTTTTCCTTTCGGAAGAGGGGTGAGATCCCAAGTATCATTCTTCATGAGAGAGGAATACTCCTCATCCATGGCAGAATCCCACTCAAGAATACCACAAGCCTCCCAGAAATACTGTGGATCAAAAGTAGAGGTGAAGAAAGAGTGGGGTCCAATGAAATTTGAGCGAGTATGTCTCATATTTGAAGTATCTCCAACTAAATCTCCAGTACTTTGCAAAGTTTTCCTGGCCCAAAGGGGACCAAGATGATCGGTCTCAAAGTCAGAAGATTCTTTACTTGAGTGATAAGGGACATAGTCCACATCATCACTACTATCAAAATCAGAAGAATCAAAGGCTTGATGGTCGGGAGGATCAGGAAAAGGAGCACGCTCAACATTATCATCATTTGATGAGTTAGAATCCGAGTCAGCGAGCTGAAGAACCTCAATAGGTGGAGAATTATAAGTCGAAGAAGACTCACAGAATTTAACACTTCTCTCAATATACAGCTCATGAGAATTAGGATTCATCAAATGATATCCCTTCACTCCATCAGGATACCCTATAATGATACAAGGTTTGGATTGTGGTTCCAAAGCCTTGCGTTTCTTCTTGGGAATTCAAGCCATAGCCCTGGATCTGAAGACTCAAAAGTACTCAACATCAGGCTTGCATCCAAACCAGACTTCAAAGGGTGTCATCCCTCTTACTGCCTTGTGTGGAACATGATTTTGAATGTAATTTGCACAATTCACTACTTCGGCCCAATACTGTGGAGGAAGAGACTTCGAGAGAATCATACAAGTGGCCATCTCCTTAAGAGTACGGTTCTTTCTTTCTGAGACTCCATTCTGTGAAGGGATATAAATAACTGTATGCTACAAAGAGATCCCTTCAGAAGTATAAAAATCCATGAACCTATTGTTTACATATTTACCTCCATTTTCAGTTCAAAGAACCTTGATAGACCGTTCCACCTGTTTCTTAGCAAGAGCCTTAAAGTCCTGAAATTGTTCAAAGACTTCAGACTTAAGCTTAAGAAAATATACCAAAGTATATCGCGAATAGTCATCAATGAAGGTTAGCACATAAAGAGCTGTAGTAAATGAAGGAGAAGGAAATGGACCAGAAACATCGCCGTGAACAAGATCCAAAGGATGAGTGGCTCTCTAGGCTTTTCCTTTGTCAAAGTTCTTTTCAAGATGCTTTCTAAGGGTACAACCCTCACAAAGACCCTTAGAAAACTTGACGTGAGGCAACCCATTGACCATTTCATTTTGGATCAATTGTTCAAGGTAGCGATAATTTAGATGTCTGAAATACTCATGCCATAGCTTACTAACCTCATTTTCATGAGTGAGAAAGGAAATGGGTGTAGAATCAAAAGTAAAGCGGGAAAAGGTATATAACCATGAATGGTGATAAGCCTTTCCCTTAGCCACTGTAGTGTCATTGTTAAGCTCACCAATAATCACTAAGTTAGGACCAAATTCCACTTGCATTCCTTTACCAAGGGGAGTAATTTGGTAAGCTGATAGGAGATTGGTAGAGAGATCAGGAACTCTCAACACTTGGTTAAATGTTCACCCATCCATCTCTATTGATCCACTACTAGAAAATGACACTATTGTGTCATTACCCATCATGATTTGGGACATTCCAAAAGGTTCGATGTTGGAAAACGCAACATGCAAAGAACCCATGTGGTGCAAGGCACCGGAATCTATAATCCATGTTGATGAAGGAGAAAATCTGGCTACAAGGGCCTTTCCTTTCTTCTTATCATTTTTAGCACCTTTTGCAGTAGAAGACTCGACCTTCAGAGCACTTTGTTTTATGGATTGAAGAACACTTATTTTATTCTTCTCAAGTAAATGAGATAAGTGATCAATTTGTTTCTGAAAATAGTGTTGCTTTTCATGACCAGACTTCTTGCAATAGGAACACAAAAACTTGCTTGTATGTGCCTTAGGCTCAAAATTTGAAGTGTTTGTGTCATTTTTAGGTTTGATCTTGGTTTCTTTCTTAGGTTGATCCTTTGTTTATTTCTTCTTTTCAGTCTTCTTTCCCTTGCTAGTACTTGCTACAAGGGCATATGACTTGGACTTGAGAGACCCCATTTGAATGAGTTTTTCCTATTCCCGAATGAGTTGGGACGAAAAATAGTCAAAGGAGGGCATAGTCCAAGTATCGCCCAAGGAAGCTTTTATAGCGTAGAAAGTTGACACAAAGACAGAATATTCGGGACCTAGCTTAGAGAGAATTGACAAGATCAGTTAAGAATCTTTCTTCTCTACTTGACATCCTTTTAACAACAATTTAATGTGGAAAAATTTTGAGAAGAAAGATTTTAGGTTTTTAAAGTAACTAGGATTTAACCCTAGTAGTTCGTTTTCCAACTCATGTGCTCTCATGTCATCTAGTTGTCCAAACATTGCATCCAATGTTTTCCATATAGATTTAGGTGTTTTAGATGCCTCAATGTGGAAGAGCAAGTCAGGAGAAACAGACATGCAAAGAATACCTAAAGCTTCATCACTATGGTTTAATCACTTATATTTTTCATGTTCATCGTCTGGTTCAATCTCAATTCCCATGGTGATACGAAATAACCCTTTAAGCTCAGTCTCAATTCGTGCAACACTAAAACTAGGTAGTTAAGTGTGCTGCCCCCAGAGTATATTGGTGTAGCAACTGATTAACACATTGAGATCCCTCTCCACCATCAGTTCAAGATTTTGGTGTGATGACAAGTCGTGCGTATATCTGATACCACATAGTTAATCGTGCCATCCCTAGAGTAGTGCTGGGATGGGTGACCTCCCAGAAAATTCTTGGTGTCACTTCCTCCTAATGTTGTTGGGCCTGATTGGCTGTATACCCGGCTCCATCATATGGGAGGGTGTTGGTGTAGAAACTATTTAACATGATGAGATCCTTCTCCACCTTTAGTTCAAGCTTGTGGTGTGATGGTAAATCATTTGGTATCAGAGCTAGACAGTTAAGCGCACAGAACCCCTGAGTAGTGTTGGGATGGGTGACCTCCCTGGAAATTCCCAATGTCACTTCGTCCTAATGTTGTTGGTACTGATTGGGTGTATACATGGCTCCATCATGCGAGAGGGTATTGGCGTAGAAACTGATCTACAAGATGAGATCCCTCTTCACCATCAGTTCAAGTTTTTGGTGCGATGGAAATTCCTGCATCTCTGATACCAGAAAGTTAAGCGCGCTAACCCCATAGTAGTGCTGGGATGGGTGACCTCCTGAGAAATTCCCGGTATCACTTCCTCCTAATGTTGTTGGGCTTGATTGGGTGTATACCCGGCTCCATCATGTTGGAGGGTGTTGGTGTAGCAACTGTTTAACAAAATGAGATCCCTCTCCACCATCAGTTTGAGATTTTGGTGTGATGGCAAGTCATGCAGCTCTGATACCATGAAAAAAGTTTACGAGAATCGAATCGGAAATGATGCACCACAAAGTAGTTCTACTCCAATGGAATCATGATAGCTCCAGCGTAATAGTAAGGAAGAGTTGATCAATAATGGAAGAACTTGCTCAATAGAAACAAATCTTGCACATCGAGGAAAGACAACAGATTGTCTTGGCATGCTCATAAATGAATAGAGGGATAGTACATATAGGGTGCTGATTAACCCTAGTGCAAAACTCAATATCAAACCCTAAACCTAACCCATGTGAGATGACCCTCCAATATGAGAGGAGGACAGATAGGATAACTCACACTAACATACCTTAAATAAAGAAATAGCACTGCAACACAGTTTTTTATGATCTCTTATATTCCTTGATACAAAGAGTGAAAACACAAAGTTTTTCTCCCTTTTGCAACTCCAGGATCTATGCTCTTGTACAAAAATATCCCACCCTCTACAATGCCTCAACATTTTACATTTATAGAGAAGGGGAAGAGAGAAATGGGGAAGTTATTTGGATTGTATTCTAAAAATAGCAAATACGCATTAAGAGTTTCCTTGACAGGATCTCACAAAATGACCAAGTCAACTTGCAAATCCAAATGATGTCTCAACATCTCAAAAATTTACATGTTTCATGCAAAAAAGGAAAAACATAGCAAATATTTCAATCATATTTTTCTTTTTCAACATCTAACACTGCTTGCTTAAAACAATATTCCTAGAATTTTTAGACCATATCTTTTCTTTCTTTCTCATCATGTCCATAGGAATATCGATTCAAAATGTCAAATTTTTTTAACACGTTGACCATCTTTCCAAGGAGCTTATGAAATCTTTTAATGTGCTTTTCCAAACCACTTAGAATATTTTGACATAGAATCAGTTTGTCAATTGTTAGCAATTCATAATCATTTTCAATTGAGGATTCATTTTCGATTAACTCCTTGAACTCTTTTAATAGGTCATCAACTGGTAACATATTCAATTCATCATCCAAGACATGTTGAAGAATCTTGGCCAATTCTTCATCACTGTTGTTGGTAGCATTGATTTCTTCCTCCATGGCCTTTTAAAGCTTCTCACAAGATTCCAACAGAATCTTGACTCGAAAGTCAATGGCCTTGCAAAACTTGAAGTGCATGTCTCTATTATCAATTATTCCCTCTCGAAGCAGGATATCTAAATCGATATTCTTAAGCTCACTTAAAGCTTCTAAGGTCAACTCCCAATTATTGCATTATTCAATAAGCACATTGTTCATCTTCTCAATGACTAACCTTTCTTTTTCAATATCGTTATAGACATTTACAATATCCTTGATCAACCTTTTACCTTGAGTCATGAGATGTTGAATCCAATTGTCCACTGCTCAACCCTGTTGTCCAATATTTTCCATCTTTCAGATGAATGAGGTATTAAAGCTAAGTGGAGTCAGAGAGGAGACTTGAACCTGAGTTGGTTTAGAGAGCTTAAGCAAGATAGTTGTCAGTTGCTCTATTTTCTCCTTCAACTTATCTTTGGTAGATTTGGTTTCTTTAAGCTTCTTAAACAAATTATCCATGGCTACATATACATCTTGTTAGCCACCTTCAGTTGTGACTTTCCCCAGTGCCACCTTAGTTATCTGATAATCAGAAGTTGTGATGTCTTCCTTGGTTTTATCAGCAACATGCACAACTATCTCATCAAACCTTTGACCTGATGCATCAATGGTGATTTGTGAGATGGTCTTAGGTTTCTTGGATGTGCGAGATGAGGTAGGATTCAATGAACTGAAATAAAAATCCTCTGGAGGAATGGTCGTCTTCCTCTTTTTTGGAGTTTGGTTGGTTATCCAAGATGGAATAGAAGAGGACGATGCTTGTTGAGGTGGAGTACTAATCGTCATATTGGTACCTGGGGGGTAAGAAAAGTGGTCACCAAGGATGGGGGAGTGGAAAAGATAAGAGTGGTCATGGTTGAGGATGAGGGAGGAAAAGAAGGCATGGAGGAAAAAGCAGTTGAAGGAGAGGGGAAATGGGTTATGTGAGGAGAACCCAAAGTCATACTTATCCCAGATGAGAGAGGATAAAGTATGATAAGACTTGTGCTATGAGTGACACGTTAGGATATGATGGTGATGGAGAAGAAAAAGGAGAAATTGGTGTAGATATCGATGAGTTTTGAAATGATGAAGACAATGGAGGAGAGGAAAGGTGAGGAGAAGAAATATATGGAGGGGATGTGATAGAAAGAGTCACCTATGGGAATAATGTCACAATAGGGATTGTGTGAGTGATGAGAGGGAAAGAAGGAGGAGGTTGGATGACTACGATGCTGACTAATGTCTCTTGCATATGCTAAGGAGAAGGGGAATAGACCAAAACAACAGAAGTGGATGGAGCAATAGAAGGAAGAGGAGTCTTGGTTCCACTGTTGTAGAACTCAGACTTTAACTTCTTCTCAAGCACTTCACTTTTATCTCCTTCTTCTTGAGAGGGGCCCACCTCTGACACAAAAGTGACTACTAATTTTGGGAATTGGGGGTCCTTAGGTTGAATATTTAATGAATACAACCAATACTTGGTTAGAAGAAGAATCTGAGTAGCTCTTTCCTTGATGCATGCAAATTCCTTGACCAAAAAATCAATAGGAGGAAACCCCATACTCTCAACATTCATTTGCACATATGTGGGGTCCAAGACTTCTTCATCATCAATTTCATCTCCAAGAATGTTAACAAGACTAAAAAAAATTATCTCATTCTAATTCAAACAATTGTTATCTCTCCTCCTGATTGTTACTTCATCCCTACAATCAACCCAAATATCTTCAATGTTTGGGACATGGAACTACAGTGTTCCAAAAGATTTCAAATACCACAATAATCAAAACCAGGCCTTGCAGGAAGAGTCTTCTTGATATCTTCTTACATGTCAATGTCAACATTCTTAGCCTTGATGACTGATGTGCAGGTGTATCATCCAATGGAGATGGGAAAATGAATTCATGCCTTGTGTTTGCTTTGTTGGAACTTATGAATATCTAACAATTATCTGACCAATACCATAAGGACCCATTTATTACTCGGAACTATGGGGAACCTTGGAATCCCCCTACCCGAAGATAGGTGAACGTGGGAAATTACAAGAAGGTACACCCTCAATAAGAAACTACATTCCAGGTAACATCAATGACCCTTCATCTGGAAAGATGTGTCCAGTCTACAAATGATGTTGTAGAAGAAAGCATCATTTACTCTCCAGAAATGGGTCTAGATTTCCCTTCAAAGACAACTGAGGATAAAAATTGTAAACATAATCATTGGGTCTTGAACCCACTGTGGTTAGCCCAGAATATACTCTTATTCTAGCTACCGTATAAGTGACATATGACATCATGTAGAATTTCCTTGTGTAGTCAACACTTATTTTAATTGAATATCAATTGTGTTGCTAATGAACTCACCCCAATCAAAGAATTGCTCATTTTTGTGTATGATAGTGAGGAATTGATACATCCACCCTTGAAATTATTTAGCTTTAAGGAGCCTAAAAAACCTACTCAATAGTGTGATTATGTCACTAATTTCAAGGATGAAACCACTTCGAGGCAAGGTCTTGGGGAACCTAGTTATAGAAGGCTTGGGATTTACTAGATATTTCTTATTGACATGTTTGATACAGTCAGTTGTGTTGTCATCCCAGGCTTGTTGGGACTTCCTGGGATCTGTGTTGACATATGTAGCAAAGTTGGGAAGCTTGAGGAGATCATCAAATAATCAGTATCCAAACGAATCACCACCTCACCAGCTTGGTTCTTGACAGACCTGGATTCAGGGTCATAGTGATTGGTAGCAACAAGGATTAATTTTGGGCATTGAGCAGAAATAGGGAAAACAGTAGCAAGGGGTAACCCACTATTGCATATACATTGCATCCATGCAGTGTGAGAGGATCCGTTTACCCTATTCTAAAAATCCTCCATGTCAGTGTGCCCAAGTTTAGTTTCTCTAATATCAACATTGGAATTAATATTAGAAGGGGGCACAACCCCTTGATATTTATACTTCATTTCTTTAGAATATTATTTCCTTGCCCTTTCCTTTCCCCAAATTAGACATGATAAATTTTACTGAAGAAAATTACTCAAAAATTCACTTGAGTGCCTAAGAATGGAAATCAGGTTTTAATCCTTGTAAAGCAACCTGGACATCCCAATACACTGAGTGAAAGAATGACCCTACTTTGCAACTCTAAAATTTTGATACACTGTCAGGACCAAAACCTTTCTCGGTAACCTGAAGAACCTGACACACTATCAGAAAGGAGGCCATGTTGTGCACTTTGATTATCCTGATACACTGACAGAGAAGCTAGTGTGTTATGTAAGTTGAGAGTCCTAAAAGACTATCAGGAGCCTTGTTGATCATTTTGAAAAATTTGACACATATCGAGAATGTGCAAACCTGTTTCACACTGAAAAATCCCAAAACATTTGAGTTAAATAAAATGTAAGTGTTTTTCTTCTTGTTAATTTGATATTTTTATCATGATGAACATGTCAAAAATCCCAACAAGTTCATGTCAGGGTTTTTGACGTGTTTATCATGATAAAAATGGATTCCAAGTTTCAATAGGAGAGAGAAACCAAAATGGGGAGAAAGGAAAATGAGAAAACTAAGTACCACTCCCTAATAAATGAATATGATGAAGAAAACCAAGGTAGAAGTCCCATAAAGATGAAGGATAAACCAACAAGGAGTAAAACACTTACAAAGAAAAAGACCAGGAGTTGAAAATCTAAGAAAAATGATTAAAAATGCCAATAAATTGCCAATTGGGTTTTGGGGGTGCGAAAGCAAGAGAAAAAATTTGAATTCAGAAATCATACTAAGTATGAATGACATGGAAAATCCACCTATTTATAAACTTGGTAGCGTTAATTATACGTAGGATGACATATGTGGGCCACCAACTTCACCCTAACATTAATTACGTCGACTCGGGGGTAGAATTTTAACTGCAAAAAACATGTCATGCAAATATACAATCAGTTTTAGAAATCCGATACAAAGGAAACCAAATTCTTATCAAGGTTCAGGAAGCTGAAACATGACACAAAAAACATGTATTTCTATATTAATGTTCCACTAAAAAAAGGTTTGAAAACCCAATACATTATAGTGTTTCAGGGTTTGGGTTCAGAAAACACATGACATGAAGCATACATTTTTCGACTTCGATGTCCTGATGCTTTCAGAACCCAAGACCTAAAATACTATAGT